>DWLR01006258.1:0-10219 GCA_018246295.1 Papilio alexanor hazarajatica
TGAGGGAACGTGTGGTTTTTAGTGGGTATGCCCACCTCCTTACGAGTTACGGGCCAACTCTGAGCGTGGGAGAGCCCTACAGACTCCCTTTTTGCCCCGAACACGGGGCATGAATGAAGTTCGCATCTTCCACACGTTAAAAAAAATACGTAGTGGAAGTTAACAATAATTATCGCGTGGTATGAAAATTCCAATGAATTTTTCCTTTTTCTTCGCTTTTCGCATCACACTGTTTTCATAACGCCTTCATTTTATAAAAGTGTGCATTACTAGTTATATATTAAAAAATAACCTGAACCTAAAATTCTTAAACAGATAGATGTAGTATTTGGATGCTTGCAATTGCGTTGCAATACTCATTGGTCAAGTTGCCAAAATAACTAGCGCTCTAAAAAATAAAATAAAAAAGTAAATGAAGGGCAGACTATAGATAGATACTGAAAAGGCAATTATCGTATGTAACGACGTTCCCGATAGACAATTAATCGGAGATTGCTCTACAGACTGCGCTAGGAGCCATCTCATGTAATCCGCTCAGATTTCCACGCCTTGCCTAGAGTGGTGTTAAATGACAACAAATGTCAATGTTAATGAATCCCTTCTGAGGATTTTAATTGTAAAATATTTATTTGCAAAGACATGCATAACTGTGTATGTTGAACATTTTACACAGAATGTGTTACGAGTAAAATAAATAAATCTATAAATACGAAGTCATATTGTATTGACGCTTATTTATAGACTAAACATAGCAGAAGCTTCGTTAACATTTCTATACAAATTAAAATTTCTTCGTTTAAATTTTTATTTATTTCATTCTCACGACAAAATATTTATAGTCACGTTAGCGTCCTAATAAAATATAGTGAAAATCCTATACGAAATGTCGTGTCTACAAAGTCAAAAGATATGTGAACTTTTGGGTAAATTTTACCAAAGAATATTTTAAAACAAAATACACCATTTTTCTCGTAATACAAAATCAATAATTACTTAGTTCACGAGTTTGCTGTTTAATGGTGCTTAAAATACTTTATAAAAGATTTATTGTGAGACTTCTTTATTTTCCTACATACATTTAAAATAAAAGTCGAGCGAGGATTTTTCTTATAACTTGTACAGTTTAGATATTGTTATCGCCGTAACAAACATATCGCATTGAATTTATGCTCAGAACAATTCCAATTAATTACACATATATTAAAGTACAGAATTACGTAATGCAATCTATAAAAGGAATGGTAAAATATTTTCTTTAAGTAAAATGGCATCTCTCATCGTATTAATCGTAATCCTGGCTAGCCTCTCAGTATCAAATGTAAACAGTGCCAGAGTTATTACAGTTTTTTCGGATTTCTCTAAGGAAGATGATTTAAGATTCTTTAGAATCATCTTCCCATGGCTTGTTGGTAATATTGGCTCCGATATCAGAATCGATTATCAATTCAGAGATACCGGAATGGCGTCGGGGCCGAGAAAATGTATCCTTCAACTGATGGATGGTAATACTTTTCTTCAAGCGTCATATCTAAAACACGAAGCTGAAGGCAAACCAAAAGAGAATTTCTTATACAACTTCCCAATCGACTCAAGGAAATTTTCTAATTGCCTATTTAGAAACGTCAATTATTACTTGAGGGATGCTCAAAGGAAATTTAATAGATTGAGATCGTCAGAAACGCCAGTGGTTCTTGTATCAAGAGATAATGAGATTAGTGGAATGGATCCAGATTTACTTCTCGATGGTGTGTGCCAACAATTTGGTAGAAGCGAACCTCAAGGTTGCGTTAACCCAACGCCTTTCAATGATCGCCTTTTACATAAAGAGGATTTACATAGAGAGGATCAGAATAATCTAAGACGTTTATTTAGAGGACCAACGACCATAATTCCTAGAAGACTACCCAAAAAAACTAAAGAACCTAATCTAAATGTAAGAGATAAATATTTTTACACTTCATAAATGATAACTATTTAATGATCAACAATTTAGTAAACACATTAGGGCCATTGTAGTTAAATCTATATTTCTATTATAATTTCTTTAAAATAAAAACTTGGAAAAAAATGTGTAAAATTTAAGACACTATATAAAATTAGTTTCCGACTTAAACTAAAATTGATTTAATTATATAATTTTGTAAAAACAAAACTGTTTTACTTAAATTTGTTTTACAAAAAAAAAATCAAACACGCTTAGTCGATCACTCTTCTCTCGATACTAACTAAATAGATCATTGTTTTGATTTACAAGCTGAAATCATGAATTACGTTTGAAACTACCTGTATTAATGTTTGCTAAATATATAGTAAATTTTATTTTATATAATTTATAATCTTTTAACTTTTCCAACAAAAATATAGCCATCAAATTTATATAAGCAATGATGTCATTTATAGACATGGTATGTCTCATTATAAATCTATTAAATCCATCCAGGACCTGTCTTAAATCTACCACTATGTCGACTTTCGGTATTTTTTTGGTTCCATGACATTCAAAATTAAATGAGACCCACTTGCGAATGTCCATTTTCCAATAATTTCCTTTTTTTTTAATCAGTTCCTAAATGACGAAGTACTGAAGTAACAAATATTAAAAAATACAAGCGAATAAATAGAAGCCGACGCAACGATTATGAACCATAAACATTCGCGACATCTTATGACATCTTAATCATTTAATGTCGTACTCACACAGCCACGACAGTGTCATGTGATAGTCATACATACATTCGTGACTCAGCATGAAGACTGACATACAAAGCTAATGAATGCGATATTTCACAGTTCATTGCCTACCAAGTATTACCACTGCTGGTCCTAAAACTGCCTAAAACTTATCTATACTACAATTCTGTATCTTAAGAAGAACATCTCTTTCCAATCCCTACCTACCCTCCTTTTACTTTATCTATTCCTACCCTACTTCTTACGTTGTGGCGGTTGTTGATGGGCAGCAAAGGTCTAACTTCTTTAGGTAACTCGCTTGCTGGTATAACATCTACAACAATAAACTAGAAATTAATTTAAAAATTCAATATACCCAACTGACTAAACACTAATGATACTCCGGGGAAGAATGCGAATCGAATTGACCTCACTCTTCAAAATCCGGCACGTCGTTTAGACTACAGGTGACAATGGAACGGATATTTGTACAGTCGAGTTCCTTCGCGATATTCCACTTACAGAAAAATGGCCTGGTTCCTTGCGACAAGCTAAACTCGGCTTCCTATTTACAAATAACCAATTAGGGCGCTATCGATGTTTGGATAAAATAAAGTAAAATCTGTGACGTACCTGCATTATACCCCTGACTATTGTTATCACCGCTGTCTTTGTTTTCCGCTTAGTTTTACGATCTCTGCCATTCAGACGAAATCATTATTTGCGGATACTTATTGTGACAACATTGACCGACCTTTTTTAGTCCTAACACATTAAAAGTAACATCCTATTGGTTATTGATTCTCCGTCAAGTTCTCAAGGCGTACGAAACGTTGTAAATTGTCTCTTTTAAAGTAGAATACCGCCAAGGAACTTGACTGTACATACAAACAGGCGGAAAATATTACCCTCCTCTCAGTCGGGCAAAAACAGTGATAGTAAACATTGTCCGCTTTTATTCGTTCCAAGTGTAAGAGTGTATCAGTTTAAACTGGTTTAAACTGGTTAATTTTGTACTTATTAATCCAATATTTAGAGTTATTGATATAAGCTTATTTTGAATCAAAACTCCGGTCATCTGGTAAATTGTTCAACCTCAATTATATTTGAATAAGATTGACTTGATATAATACTGTGGGAAATATGCCTAATTTTTTTTTTCATACGTTAGCAAAATATTGTTTAGCCGTTCATATATAAATAAAAATTATTGTCGACGTACACGCGAGTTATGAATAAATTATGCTCGAACATGGAATAAGTTTTATTTGTAAGTCAGACTACTGTAAGTTTCAAACGATACTACAGTTGGCGGCAGTTACATTACACAACATCTTTATAATATATACCGTCATAGGCCGAATGTATTTCTTTTATTTTTACTAACGATAATATGAAAAGGTAGCAACTATTGTGGCGACCGTTCGAAAAGCCTATCTCTAATGGTTGGTCATTATTATGTGTTGATATTATTGAAACGTATATCTGATAAAATTTTGAAACATCCGGGAATGTTTTTTATCATACATCTAGAAGTTGGTGAAAATAACGAAGAAGATTCCGTTACTGAGTTACTATAAGATGAAAAAAAACATGCTGTGTTAGTGTATCATTTATGGATTAACTGACAGAAAATGGCTTTGGCGTAAGTACATAAAAAATAAAACTAATAAAAAAATAAAATTGAAAAGACAAAAATAGTATTAAGACAAATACTTGTGATAATAATTACAGATATAATCACACTTTCTTCGGAATAAAACTAACAATGCATGAAACATACAAATAGACAATGAGCTTAATTGGATTTTCGGTTCCCTAACCTTTCGAGTACGGTCTAATGGTTTCACTCTACTTTATTGCGGTACCACGGTGTAGAAACATAGATTTATTTATTCAGTATGTAATGGAACCAGTCAATGTAACTAAAAACAAGTCGCAGTTAATCTTCTCCTAAAATTGTAACTAAATATATTTAAAGCGCCGATAGTTTAATGGTATAGGATATGCACTACGGACTGCCGTTCAGGAGGGTTTGAATCCCGCGCGTCATTCGACTATTGTCGCTTCCTATATCCCAGAAGCGTTTAAGCAAAGTTGAAGTGGTAAAAAACGTTTTAAATCTAATGATCTCATATTTACGTGAATACTTCACATTGAAATAAAACTACTTTTACAGATTACAGGATGGGGGGGGGGGCTGCAGCAATTGACGACCCGATGCCATGGGGATCATTTATAGCGATTATTAAAATTAAATCCAAGCATAAAAGTGCAAGATCTCAAGATTCTGCGAACTCATTCTAAAAATAATAATTAAAATGAGGGTATTATGAGTGCTGCGTGAATTTAATAAATCTGACATAATCTGTAAAATTATTTTAAGTTCTAAATATGTTCACAATTAATCGTCAGTGATAATGCGTCTTCTAAGTCAATGGCTGGTCAAAATGGTGGATGACCTACGACATCAAGACCTGCATGACCTAGAAGGTCTTTTGGCTTGACGGAACTAATTATTGGATGGATTCGTACGCGACATGTCTGCATTAATTTCTTAACCGTCTATTATTAACCCTGTTAAAAGTATCAAAATGAAGACATGGGATTTTAACAAAAAAAAGTTTAACAAAAACAAAACCCACTTCAAATTTATGTAATTTTACTCATATGTCATTAAGCCAGGGAACCTCTCATTACTAATCCATTAAACCCAAACAGGGTTTGTATTAAATCTACCAATATATCAATTTTCGGTACATCTTCGGAACCCAAGGTTCGATACCATTCAAAATTAAATGGGACACACTTGCGAATGTCGCCTTACCAACAAAAGAAAATCATCAGTGTTGATGTTTTGAGGTAACAAGCATAAAAATACAAGCGTACTGAGAATCTCCTTTATTTGAAGTCGGTTAAAAATATCGATTAAAGCATAAACATATTTCACTTTCGTAACAAGATATAAATACGAACAAGCCCTAAGTTTGTCTAATTTACATCGATGACAAATATAACAACATTATTCATTCATAATGACTCGAGGAAGGTGCGCGGCGTGTTATGTTAACAACAATTAATAATGTGACGATGTGTGGCACTCGTCCCACATGAATAATTAACAGGCAACATTAAAATAACAACTTTATTGAGCCAAACCGACATAGCCTATATAATATAGGTAAATGCTATGCACAGTAACAGCCGATTAAAATTTACTAAATAACAGTACAATTTTTTTCCATGTTAGTGTAATCCTGGACACGGCTACAGTGTTGTTAAATTAATTTTGTTTGATAATAGACAGTATATTGGCTATTCGATAAATACTTACTTAACTACACAAATACTGTATAATATTTGCAAACATGTGAAGATTGTGTAAAACGATATGTGTTTGTGTTTTGAGCTTATTATCAAGAAATCTGTAATTGACGTTGAATATTGAATGTGGCTTAATTAATTGAAAATGATTTAATAATATGCCTTTTACTTATGAAAAGTATAAAGTAATTAATTCAAACATTGGCCCTATAAAGATTTGCGTATATTCGAAAGCATTGATCACGAAATATAATTGATAAATTCAATGACAATAACGCTTACTTCAAACACGATTTCTATATAACAATTAGAGTCTAGATTAAAATTTCATTTAGATATCGGATTTGAATGAGACAATTCACAACACACACGTAGACCATTGTTTCGACTCGGTTTTGAGGAACGTTCTCGTGTAAACCATGGCAGTGTAGAGAGGCCTTAATATTACAAACACCGCAACAAAGACTAACTAGTTGTCAATGTCTGTCGCAGCCTACGTGGGATTTAATTTGTGTACATTGTTTAGCGCGAACTCGTTCGAATTTATTGAAGTTCTTGTGTCAATAATGAATCATAAATCGTACAAAATAGGCTTCGGTGATTCAAGCTTTTTTTTTCGTTGGGAATTCGTAATCTCTACCTGCTTTTTCACTAACGCGAGTGTTATTTATTTATTATATTTTTTCGCTAACGATTTCCAGAACCGTGACAATCCTTTACGCTCTTCTTACCTTCCAGGACGTGGAATATCACACCTAAGTGATAGAGCCGCAACAAGCAATTCAATAAAGAGGTAAAAAAAAGTTTTGTTCCGAAATAATTTAACTAAAAATCTTTAAAAAAAAATAAAAAAAATAACAAAATATTGTATAATAATGATTATTGATTTTGCGAGATACATCAAAATGAAATTCAAAGAAAACTATAAGCCAAAACTGATAGACCTTTCCCATTGTATCGTGTTTCAACGTGGTCAAAGGATTCCCAAAATATATTTACTGACGTCTATCCTACTTCTTTCTCCCTTTGATGTATACCATTCATCGAAGTGTGTGAGTTAACCAAAGGAATTTACGTAAATTTGTTACAAATACCATGAATATATATAACATTATTATTGCGAGGACGAAATATTTGCAGATGATCATATTTGATTTAATGTTCTGTCCCTTAAATGAAGTTTTTTTTTCTTGAAAATTATTTGGTGAACCATTGTGGGGATTTAGATATTTTTTGGATGAGAGATATAAGCGAAGAGCAGAATCTAATATCATTATTTGTTAACAAATAGGAACATAAGATATCTTAAACAGTTTAATACTCAATGGTAGAGCCCCTCCTTCCCCTTTCAAGAAGAGAAAGAGGATTTGACGAGCGAGGGATGAATCGGAAACAGAATTGTCCTTTTTATTCTATTTATTACCTCCTCTCTCCATTAAAAAGGCAACGCGTCTGCAATTCACTAGCTCGCTGTAAATTCCAATGTCTGTCACTTAAAATCAGGTGATGAAAGATCTCTATCCGAAGAAATAGTAATGTTTTAAAATGTCTTTTTTTATTATCACTAGGCTTACCTATATTTTATATATGGCCTATCAATTGCGCAATCACTCGTTCTTAGTATATATACAAATTTTCATTCAGATAGGTCAAGGTGTTTATAATTATAACGAGACACAGACATATATACAGACAGATAGACAGAAAGATATTTCATATAGCCTATCATATATTTGTATAATCATGTGTTCTTTCTATACACTATGTCTCTATAGACAGATGAATTGCTTAACACATTAGCCTGATCATTTTACGTTTATAGGCAAATGCCTTGAGTTTTAGTGGTAGCGAAATTCTGCCCATTATTCACATTTATCAAAAAGTATCGCGTGTAAAAGTAAACTTTCATCATTCTGATCTGGAGCAAACTTAAAAAAAGAAGAAATAACAGTTATTTAAAATTACTCTAAGCATATGCAAAACATATTCTAAGCAAATAAAAAAGTTAAAAATATACGTAATAATGTAATTTGCATATAAGCGATGTTCATTGCATCAAGCTATATTATTATTGTAAATCACGCAAAATATGAATAAATTATAACTCATTAAGGAATACGTTCCACTTATAATAAGTAACAATAAATGGTTTACGTATCAAACAGAGATATTGACGTAAAAATAGATAACAGAGATAAAAAAATCTCGTCTTCAAAACGACAAAAACAATACATTACCAAAATTAAAACATATTAATAAAATAACTTCCGTTTAAATATAAAATATATTCGCCCTTCGATGTATACTCAACGTAACAAGCCTAACGCGGTCGTAAATAAAATGCATTAAGATATCAAGGATCATAATATGTTTCGGAAGCCGAAATGAAATTAAATATTGAGTAAAGCTATTTGCGAGCTTACGTTCCATAAAGCCTCTGCCCTTTGCTCTGATCATATTAAGCGACGTGAATTCGCGGATATTATTTTATTACCCGGATCGTAAGAAAGGAAACTCGTTGATGTCAAGATCATTTCAGTTGAAAAATATAATTTGTTACATTATTTCATCGTTAGCGATACTTTTACACCATTAATGGCTTACGAACAATTGTACCTTAATCCTAACTTAAATTTTAAATCTTAATATAATTTGTTTGTTACGCTTTCACGCCTAGAATTGTTAAGGCGTCATGAACCTTTGGACTTAATTGATATCAACTTAAGCAAAGTCAGCTAAATAAATTAAGGATACTTAAATATAGTGATGAATTTAATTCAAATTATTTATAATTGATAAATTTAATTCTATGATTACTAAGTGGTAAATCATCACAAAATTGTGCGATAAATTGTCATCATCATCTCAGCCTATAGTCGTCCACTGCTGGACGTAAGCCTCCCCCATTGATCGCATAATTGGGGGGAATGTGCCAAAATCGCCACGCTTGGCAGGCGGGTTGGCGATCGCAGTATGTTCCACCGTAATAAGAAAAGGACGCTGCTGCCCGTCCTTCGGTGGCCTTTAGATCTAAACTCAAGACAAACAAACATGTTTATGCACACAAATATTTGTCTTGGGTGGGAATCGAACCTACGACTTGCGGCTTTCTTGCCACTGCGCCAACCGGTCAGTCAATCAAGTCAAAGTTCGATAAATTATGCATACATAAAAACAATGATAGTGTTTCAAATATAAAAAGTACACACATATGTACGTATAAATAAGAGTTGAAAAATATACAAAATTTGAATTTCCACGAAACTGTACTTCAACGCAAATAACAGAGTAAAAGCATAACTTGTTACCAAGTGTTTCGTTGAGTTCTTTTGCAACGCCCCGGCGATAACAAAAACAAAAAAGTTTTTGACAGTATAAAATACACTTTCGTTGTTTCCAACGTTTAGTAATTGTTTTTGAAACTCACACATTCACTGCAGCACAATCACACATTCGCAATAAAAACAAATTATAGAAGCACCGTTCTGGTAGATAACAATGGTAATGTGTAAGGTAATTTCTATAATTTGAGCTATCGTCCCTTACATACAAATAAATTATTATTAGAAGTTATGATGTGGATATCTTCAAGAAAACAGTGAATAGGCAAAACTAGCACATACTTATACCATGTTTGGATACCATCGTTACTTAACAGATGGATACTAGTTTTTTTTCAATAAAAAAAACAGTAACTGTGCATTTATTGTGCAAGCAGAAACAATATTTGTGGTGCAAGACCCCGAGGTAAAAGCAGAAAACAGAATTCCACTTGACACAGTGCTGGCGTATGTCTCTCGCTTCTTCTACATCCATACATCTGTGTATTCATATTTATCGGTTACGAGTATTCTTAACATTAACCTTCTTAAAAACATTAGCAATCTGTGGTACATAAGTTCTTCTAAAACCCTAGAATATGCCAAACTTGGTTTTTCATTACCACTGTTTCGGACTTAAAAATGTCCAAACTATATCTAAATAAATTTGTGTACATAGTATTATATTTTACTCTGATTTGAATATTTAAATATAAAAACATAAGTCTCAAGCGTGTACATGAAGTTAACGCAAGATGAGAACTGTATGGTTTTGTAAGGAAACACCGTTTATATATATATATTTTTTTTTATAGAATAAGGGAGGCTAACGAGCAGCAGGTCGCCTAACATTAAGTGAACCGACGCCCATGGACATCCGCAACACCAGAGGAACTGCAGATGCG
>DWLR01006259.1:0-10218 GCA_018246295.1 Papilio alexanor hazarajatica
TCGTTCGAGGGATGACTATAAACAAATTAAATAAAGTATCACGACTTTTGTGACAATTTCTAACGAGCAGCCAAGGAATATCTCGTTCGCGCGCACCGATCAAAAGAATGAGTCGTTGACACGTCGAGATGTAAATTCGCCGCGCCTGACAGTTACTGCGCGGCAGATTTTATAAACAAGAGTAAAAATCTATTTGTTGCGTTTCAAATAATTAAGTTCTAAATATTTATATATTTCAAATAATAATTAAAATGTTAAATGTTAAAATAAATATGAACTATACAAGTTACAAAAATAAATGTGAAACTAATGTTTATATAAAAAAGCTCATTACAAATGTCATATACGTTCAATAATTGTAATTGCACCTAGTAACATATTTAGTACCAACATTTTATTAAACAAATCAATTGACGCAATCACATATGCTAAAGAAAAGCGATATATGGAGTAATGATGACCGACGACCATGAATGAGTAGATTTATGGATGCAGAAGAAGCGAGAGATTTGTGCTAGGATCGCTCCAAATGGAACTTCGTAGTCTTTCAATACCCCTCTCGTTTACAGGCGTTAGTGTAATGTATATATGTATGTATTTTAAAGTTAGTTTCATGTAAACATCTTTAGTAGTCGCGGCTGTCGTCATTCGACTCTCGGTCCACAATTGCGGTTGGAGCTCAAAATAAATAGTTGCCAGTATTATTCGCTCTAACGACGCGGAAGATAAATTTCGACGGATCCCTTTACATTTTACGAGGCGCTCGTGCGAATGTATGTACCTATACCTATATAATGTTGGATGACGATAAGTTTAGTTGAAATTAAATGGGAATATTGTTTTTGGCTATTCGAAAATACATGATCTATAAATAAATTTTTTCATTACTCAATTAAGAATTACAAAACTAAAAATAACAAACTATAAAATAATTACAATGTGCTAATAAATACTGCTCTTATCTTATTTTTCTGTTTAACATGCCTTAAAATGTCCTAGACTTAATGACTTTTACATTTTGAGATGCGTTATACTTCGTTCTCCTGCTGAAATTGTTTTCGATTGTAATTTCGTCCAATTAATTGAAAGTTTTAAAGAAATGTTCCAATTTAATCTAGTTCACAAAGTAAACGGTTTACTTGTTATTTATACCTAAAT
This sequence comes from Papilio alexanor hazarajatica, assembly GCA_018246295.1. Classification (NCBI taxonomy): domain Eukaryota; kingdom Metazoa; phylum Arthropoda; class Insecta; order Lepidoptera; family Papilionidae; genus Papilio; species Papilio alexanor. The sequence continues at coordinate 1,159 of DWLR01006259.1, forward strand.
TAATAGATTTTAATGCGTTCTTCAATCATAATTATTAATCCTGGTTGAAACTTTTTTAATAATATCAAAACGATACTGCTTTGAAAACAAAAATGTACTTACAAAAATCTAAAAAGGAATATTCTACGGCGTAGCATTAAGCGGTAAATCTATGGCGTAGCATGTCTACAATCCTAACTGCATTGCTTCAAATTTCGAAAACTCTAAAATAGTAAAAAGCATTGTCATCGAAAAAATTCAAAGGTCCCATCTCAACTCTTTTATCCCGCCACGTGGAAAGTAAAGTAATACTGCGTAGTTGTTTGGATGATTGGGCTAAGCGAGACTTAGGAGGAGAATACAAATCGCATAGGGACATCGATTTTTATTTTTCAAACTCTCATCTGTTGTTAAATGTATTTATTTAAGTTAGTATATTTATTCCAATAGATAGTTTAATTTATTCTTATACCTTACTTAGACATAACACAAAGTATACTTATATATAAAAAAAAAACTAAGTTCTTATACATCTGCTAAATGTATTACACGTAACGAAAAAGTGAAAAGTGTTTGTTTTATAATATATAGTTACACAATGTTTAAACATTTCAATAAAACGTAAGGCGAAAAAATTACCTTTTGGTCAGACCCCTTATCAAAGTTTCAAAGTAATTATCTGATCAATAGGTATTTTATATCTGAACAGTAGGACATACCATATAAATAAGTATATGGTATTTATTTATATAGATAAAACGATCTCAACAACTCATTGATTTGTTAAGATTTTAGATTTGACATCAATGAAAATATAAACAAACCTAAGTTGTTATTTTAAAAGTAATTTGTTGATTATTCAGCGCTCCTCGCTTTACGTTTGTTCATAAAGATATTAAAGTAAAAGCCCCGTATGTTAATATTCATTCGCTTTACGAGGCCCGAGTGGTTTACGAGGCGCTTTAAACGCGGTAAATTATAGTATTGTCGCTATAACTTAGCGAAGATGATGTCACTTGACACGCCACCACGCGACACGTCGATTGCAGCATTGTGTTTAATTAGTACTGATTCTAGGGCTAGTTTGTTTTCAATGACATTTATTCTTTGTATTTAAAAATTTCTTGTTTGTTTTCAAATAAAATATTAACACATACTTGTGTGTGTTTGTGTGTTTATAACTTCAACCTATTTTGTTTCGCATCAAATAATGTAATACTTTTAACACCTAATCTTAATAAGAACGCAGTCTCATAGTATAAAGCTATAATTTATCATATGCTTAGAAAATACTTTCTTTCAAATTGAATACATCGAATAACGTCAAGAAAATTATTCGATTCCTTTAGGAAACTTAGGAAGTAAAGGACCGTGAATTAATATGTAAATGTTCACAACAGAGGGATGAATACAAAATGGACACGTGTCTATATATCCATTATAACTGTGCTAAGATTACGGGTGACACTGATAATTCTTCACATACTCTAATAACGAATAGTGACAAGTGTCAGCCCTAGAGATAACTATAAAATGGCGCGAACAAAATGAATTAACATAGACGCCGGCCGCACCGCATCGTCTATAAAAAGTTAATTAAACATCAACATCGCTGCCGGACACTCTGTGGTAGAGTATACTGACGTACTACGCTACCTAATTAGTGGGTTCTAGTTTAACTCATTTGCATAACAGTTATGTCGGCTTACAGCACAATGTAACGGAATTATCAACCAAATTTAACTTGTTCCATTTTACTTTTATGGCATGTTAAACAGGGAAGCTTTTTACACATAATCATTAAAATTCTTAAAAGGAGTGTATTGTTTGATGAAATTTGAAGTAGTACTGATCTAGTAGTTCATTTTAAAAATCAAAATGCCCAACAGACTATAACCCCTATCCCTACAGAAACTCTGGAGAAGAATACCAATCGAATAGAGTGGATAAACATACATCCTCATATAGATGCATGCATACAAACATTCATAAATATGCAACAAAAATATCACCTTCCTGTCAGTTGAGAAAAAAAGCAGTAAGTATCCTTCGAGCAATAGTATTGCAATTTGAACCTTAATGTACGTCATTACTTAAAATTATTAGAAATTATTTCAATATCAATATAGATGAAATATGCAATTTACAAATTTAAGGCAAATGGTATAGAGGAATGTTATATTATGGATTTATTGCATGTTGATAAAACAATAATAATTCCATTGCTATCGTCAGTTCGCATTTCAACGGCGCGTAAAACAATAAACAGCCGTTTAAAATTAAATACACGGATCACTCGTTCTGAGTGCATTCGGCATTTACAAATAAAAACAAAATAAACCCCTTCGATAAACAGAACGCGAGCGACATCGCATAATCATTTCCCATTTGCGAATAACGAGCGAACGAAACGTCGCGGCAAAACAATTGTACGCAAATTGGCCTTTATTAATATTATTATGACACAATGCCACTATATAAACAAAGATTATTGCGTCATAGGAACGATCGTATGTGCTCGTATGTGCTCGTATATTTCTTATTATTATCTTCGCATGAAGTGTACGAGGGCTTTATTCAGATCGAGAGAATTGTAATCTTTCCAGTAAATAACAATTTCATTTCGATTGTACCTCCACCTTGTTAAAGGACAAGCGCAAATATTTTAAACCAATGTTGGGAACAACTTTATATCAACTTATATTTATTTTAAATGTTATTTAAACAGCCCCAGAAAATGTTTACTATAAGCGATATAAACTTAAAAACATGTAAAACGTAACATGTATGTATTAGAAATTCAAAAACATTCACAATACCTATAACTGCGAAATAAATAATTATGCCAAAAAATCAACAAGATAATACCAGAGGTCAAGCGTTATCGGTTATCAAATGGAAGTACATGAATCACTTAAACTAAGGCAGCGCGCTCGAACACGCCGGAAGTACGTTCCAATGTGACAACATTGACAACTCGTTTGAGTTGCAAAAGGTTGCGACGCCGCGTGAACCGAGTGTTATGTAAAACATTAACACACATTGACGTGTTACAAGGAACCATTATTTACCCATATTTTCTCCGCCTCTCTGTACTCATAGACAATATAACAATTTTTTTTTACATTTCCGGTTTATCGAGATTATGTTTTAAGTGACTGATAAAAGGTGAATGGGATATAATTCAGAGCACTACTTTAATAGGAAATACGCAACTATGATGACTAGGTATGCTAACTTTTATTGGAAAATTGCCTTAAAAAATTGATATGACAGACTAAGATATTATCTTTATCGAGCCTTTTCTTTTGTTCGAATCTCGCATTAAGATGATTTGAAATATAATTAGATTTTTAACTTAGAAAGTTTTAACTTGTAAGTAGACGCCGCGTCTGAGGTAATCTTTGAAGGCTAGTCATAAAACTTACTTTTACTTGATTAAATTTAATATAATTACAAATATTTGTGTATTGTAACTTCTTAAATTTTTTATCTTTAAATGACCTCAATTTAAAAATGTACATTTAAAAAGTAAAATCGTACAAATATTCTAATAACATAATATAAAAAGATGTATCGTTCTGTTTTTTTTTTGTTTTTCATCCTATATTAATTTCTTGTCACTCAAAAAGTTCGCTTCGTGTGAGACGTGGTAACCATTGATTATATTTCCTTTTACAAAATCCACCTTAACCATGAAGCTTCTAAATGCTTACGGATGGCTATATAATGCAGTAACGGTGTGTTTATCTACAGTAATCCTAATCTCCTTTTAAATTTAAGTTTTGAAGAAAAGAGGTTAATGGGGAACTTCTTGTTTGTAGACATCATAAATTGATTTCAGTTTATTCGCAAATATATTAGTTGATGACCAACAAATTGTTGCTTTTAAATTGGAATGAATTTATTAATATTTATTAATGAATACATTCCAATTATATACTATTATATATTCTTTTAAATATTTTGTAAGCCTATGGAGCTTGTAAAGTTATTAGATATCGCAGCAATCAATTAGTCAGTCTTGAGCACAGACGCAAAGTGGCTAGCCTCTCAGTGTTTTACAGGTTGTATTTTGGGGAGTGTGCGCAGAAATTACATGAACTAATTCCCCCACCCTCTTTCCACCACCAGACCTTTAGACATACGGTTGGTTTCCATCCTTTTGTAGTGGACGTGCCACGAGTCAGAACGACGCGGTTCGAATCATCGTTCATCGTGCTTACGGCAAAGGATTGGAACAAGTTGCCGCCGTCAGTGTTTTCATCAAGTATGACGTAGGTACCTTCAAGAGAAGGGTAAATAGGCTATATTTGAATTAGCGCGTACCATCTTTCGACCACATCATCGCTTAACATCAGGCGGAACTGTGGTCAAGTGCTAGTTTAATCCTTATAAAAAAAATCGATGGTCTAATGGCAATGTTTTTATTTTGTATCTATTCTGGCGTGTCTATTGAATATCGCTAAAAGGAGCAGACAAAATTAACCTCTAATAGGAGATGAACTTCCAAGAAAACGGCCGTCTGAGTATACACGTTTTTCGCGAATTTACTTAATGGAAAATATTAATGCGAAAAGTCCTAGGGCCATGTGTGTACGGATAGAATATCGATCGATACGAAGTTTTCGGTATTAAGAATAAATAATATAGAATTTAAATAATACAAAAATATTTACCGTGGTTTATAATTCTATTATTTCGAGTCTTGCTGTATACAGTTTTACGACTTTCTTCTTAAGATTAAGTAAGAAGTGACGTCTACTCCAAGTTAGAAATTTTTAAGTGAAAAATTTGATTATTTTTACATCAACTTGATGCGAGGTTGGCACCAAAAAGACAAGGAAGCTCAAATTCTACAAATAAAGTTACGTTATTATTTTTATCAGGCTATATTTCTTTCTACATTTTTAATTCAAACAAACGGACTAGAAAAGTGTATGGGTGGTAACATATTGAATTTTGTAATATTTGCTTTACGTATTTTAACAATGTGTACATAAAATGAATATTCAATAGAAATGGAGAAGCACGCTAATATCGGAATGTTAATATTAATGTTAACTCGTAACTAGAGAATGTTAACAGCCAACAGTAAATAAAAGCAAATAGTTCCTCGGGGCACGGAGCGAAGACCGACAATTCTAACAATTTCTCTATGAATATTTATTCCTACTTTATAATCTGAAATCAAAATTTTTAATTAATACTCAGTTGTTTGATCAGAGTTTTGAAAAACTCAATAACAAGGAAGTACAAGCAGAAGCTTCGTTTCCAAGTACGGTCCCGCAATCGGTTTTTCATTTTATTTTTTTCGCCAAAATGAAAATTATACATTCGTTCGGGCGAATAAACAAGAAACAATTACTCGACCTGTTTACTTTAACGCCTAAATCACACCGCGCGTTTGATAAAAAAAACTCTCCCTTGTAAAATAAAAAAGCATAACAACGTAAATATTGAAATGGTTCCAACTCATTGGGCGTAAGTACTGTACGAATGGGCGTAAACCAGAGCTGTGTTTGCGTATAAAGTACCACGCGTACAAGCCGTGTACTGGAACAGACATTGATGGATGCATCCAATTTTGACGAGTTCGTTATTTTGTACATAAAATTTAAAATACACTAGTCGATAGTATTTGTGAGCATCGCATAAAAATATTTTGTAAAGAGTTAATTGCTCATACGCATTGATCATGGATACATGTAAAAAATTTAACGAAAGTGATACATAGACAACGTTTTATTTACATTACTATTCTATACATTATATTAAAACATATTTTTTTTGTTACAGGTAATGATCCATCGAATCCAAAACCTAGTGACTTTGGTAATTCAGTACTTTAAAATTTACGCACAGATATTTTATGCCAATTCAAACCCACTTGTGTTTATCTCGATTTAATCAGTAGGTTCATGGTTTACGTATTAAAAACAAAAAAAACTCTATGTTATCGTAAAGGTTAAAAAAATGAAAAAATAAGAAAAAAATGAAAATGAAAAAATAAATGTATATTGGGTAAATTAATTGTCAGTATCAATGAGAAAGTAGTGGAACACAATTTAAATATTTTCAAGATTGTAAATACGAAACAAGCTAGATATGTCATTTAACCGACTGACCCAGAAGGAGGCTATTTTATTATATCTGTCCCAAATTCGGTTCATTGTTAGACCTTGAACAAAGTACACTTATAATACAGGAACCAAAATCAGGCTCTCACAATATAGTATTTTTATGCAAAACTTTATTTTAAATGCATTAAAACATTGTCCGTGTCAAGTCGCTCGACACGGATAAATTAATCTCAGAATTTAATTAACTGTGTCTTCCGTTAAATCAACATCATTGTTGGATCGTGATCGCGAATTAAAGCGTGTTTTTGTCCAGACCGGGATAAGTTAATGAATAGCAACGGGACGTGTTACGCGCCCGGGTAATGTCCCCTCGCCCGGACCGATGAGCTCTCCCATCCCGGATAATTTAAGGAGTATATTTTGCCGGTCCAATTTGCCAAACGCATCGATCGGTTTGTACGCTGAGCAACTTTATTGGGCAATTAAATGTGCTGCAATTGTTTTTCGTAGCCGTTTGTAACGGCTGCAGCTTGTAACTCTCTGCGGTCTGTAACACTGTGGCGTTTGTTACAAGCTACATTTGTCAGATGCGCTGATAGAAACAACGGACGCAAAGCAAACGCTTTTTGCAATTAAAATTCGTGAATTTGATTTAAAACAAAATTAATAAATATCTAAAAACATTATTATTTCATCTTTTTTCTTTTTATTTCTACACTAAAGGATTTAGCAGCTTTATAATTTGTATGTTGTCTATTTTGATAGTAGAAATATGTTACGTTAATATGATTTTAGAGAAAAACGGTTGACATCTTTGTTTATCTCAAATGAAGTAAAAGTTGTAGAAGTGATTATTACAACAATAAGTATGTTATAACAATGTATAATCACAAATATTGAGGAATATTTCAAGCAACATTTCCTACGACATTTCAAAACTATCTCTAAAAGTTTCGCGTCCCCGTAGAACGTCGATTGCCCCGCCCCGCCTTCTGCATAGTTCCGACCCAACAAGAGTTTGAGGATCAAATATCAATCTACGAGCTGGTTCCTTCGAGCGGACGCAATTGGGGATATATTCCGATCGCATCGCGTGTGATCTCAAGCAAGAACTTGTGCGAGGTACCCAATGCTAGCGTACTGCGTGTAATGAAATTGAAATGTTGTAGGCATCGCCACTTAATACCATAGTGTTATATGTTTTTCTTATCTTATTATTTTAACAGTAGTAATATATTTATTTACATTTTAAAATTCATCTTCATTTTTTTTATAGAATAAGGAGGCAAACGAGCAGCGGGTCGCCTAACATTAAGTGAACCGACTCCCATGGATATCCGCAACACCAGAGGAACTGCAGATGCGTTGCCGGCCTTTAAGGAGGACATACACTCTCTGCTTGAAGGCTCCTAAGTCGTACCGGTTTGAAAATACCGCTGGTATTTAAATCATTTTATTCATTGTAAAAATCGTAAAACTTAGAAAGTGGAAAAAACTCAGACACATTAATCCAGTCTTTTGTTGTAACTATGGAAATACGTAGTAATGAAAATAAATACTTACAAATGTGTTCAAATAGGTTCTAGTACATAATTTACTTACTTTCAGTTACCTGTTGCAGATTTTTCTCTTTTCTTAATCTGGAATACAAAAAATCAACCCTTTTCCAAGATATTTGCGAATTCTGATAGAAGGGTAGCATGTAGGCCTGAACTCGCGTCCCGACGTTATTCAAGTTTCACAATCAATCTTACTTTCGCTTTTCAAGGAATGTATTTTATTTCTTGCTTCGTATTTATGCTACAAAGGTATAATACGTATTTTAGTTGCAATATAAATCTTAATACAGTTCATATGTTCCTATCATATTTCATAAAACTTTGTTCCTGTACAAATAAATGTTTCCAAATAAATAAGTTTTGTAATACTGTTTAAATAGTAAAATATCAGAATAACGATATAAATGTCTTGAAGTTAATTAAATTCATTAAACATTTTCTTTAAATAATATTAAAAAATTTAACCTTCTTCTGTGCATTATAAAAAAAATATCCATATATATATATAATGAAATAACAAAGGTTCCCTTGAATTGCATCCATTGCCCTTTCTTCGTTTTTAGTTTTATTTAGCTATCTCATATAATAAAAGTCTTTTTTATTTTCATCCTACAAACTTACGAGCAAATATATATTAGTAGTAAAAGATTTAAAGTTTGTTCAGAAAAAAATCAGAAAGTGGCATCAATCAAAAAAAATTAACCCCGACACCTGAACTGACCTTCACAGAAGAGGTTCTTTAATGCACAACTTTCGCGCAGTATCCTCTCTTTGTAATTATGAATCTTTTCTCTTTATTAAAGACTTTCAGATAATGTAAAAGTTATTTTTATGTGCTATTTTTTGCAAAGCTCTTTTGTTTCCTTGTCGTTTTATTACTTTACGTAAAAGATCTCGCCTCGTTTAATTTCAAATTATATTTCGATGAAGGCGAAAGTGTCTCAAACGACTTGACTATTTCCAAAGCTCTCCTTTATTTCTAAAACAAAGACCGATTTTTTTTTTCATATTTTTATGGCATAATTAAATGTCTGGTTTAAACTTTGCTTCCACGATGTAAATTGACTTGACACTATATTATTAATTTCTTGTGTTACAGTGGTTTTAAGATCATGAAAAGAGTAGATCCACTATAAAGTATAGATTAGGCCAAGTGCACATACATTTAGTTATTTTTTTTATATTTATTAATATTACTTTAAGCATTTCGTAATGTTGTACAACAAGCAAATTTAAAAGTTAGGTACATATAAATTCATTCATTTATTTCTTATTATTGGTGAAACTTTTATCTTCGTCTGACTTGGGTTTATCATCATTTGAATTGAAAATTTTATATTTATTATTATTGCATATTCACTTATTTATCATTTGTTATTATTAATTTTTATAATCAGTAATATTGTAAAATAAGCAAATTTAAGAGTCAGGAGCATTTA
>DWLR01006260.1:0-10217 GCA_018246295.1 Papilio alexanor hazarajatica
GCAGTTCCTCTGGTGTTGCGGATGTCCATGGACGTCGGTTCACTTAATGTTAGGCGACCCGCTGCTCGTTTGCCTCCTTTATTCTATTATATATATATATATATATATATATACGCATATCCCTTCCATTTCGACATCCTGTAGCTTAAACGGCGTGACTGATTGTGAGGTTGACACCTCACGATCAATTGGTATTCTTTCCCGGATTGTCATAGAATCATAGAGTATCATTAAGTCAATCAGGCTTATTGCTTTTTTAATAAACTATTGTTTGTTTAAAATGCGAAATAAAGGAATCGCTATATTTATTTGATGGAATTAAAAATTTAGATTGTCACAAACCGAAAATTTAATCAGGGTGGGCTTAAATCTCAGCCAGTTTATTATTCATAATGCAAATAGTGTAGTGGACTCTTGTAGAACTACATAAACGTCGCACAAAAAACTAGTAAATGTGGAGACGATTTACTGTATGTTAAATAACTTTTATTTTTAAATTTCCCCTTTATTAATATATTATAGGACTTATTGTCGTTGTAATATAAAGCAGTAAATATAAAAATTACAACTTATTGGCTAACGAAAAAAATTTTTTTCCTTACCAGGCCTAAACACAAACTGGTCTGCGATGTATCGTGTGTCATTTGACCTTGTACTGAATTTGATTTATTTCTCAGTATATTTTTACACAAAACCCGCTCTTATTTTAATACAGTGAAGTTTTTGACGTCATTTTTATGTAATACTTTTTTGATTAGATTTTTTTGAATGAAAAGCTATTGCTTGATCAGAATTCCACTTGATGTTAATGGCGATGTTATCAAAAGGCGGTACGATTCATATAGAGATTTATCACAGTCATTGAGAAGTTTAAAGACTGTTTCTAGTTTTTTTTTTCAACGAAACCAATAATTTATCGCTTTAATTTTTTGTGTGTAGTGAACGACTGAAACAAGTCCTGAATCTTTGTGGTCCAACTAAAACTCTCTCTCCAATTTCTTTCCTTCTTTTGTGTAACTAAGTATTCAGTTTAATCAATGATTTGGTTGTTTCTCCTTCCAGCAACAGTTCCCAGCGATGCACGACCTGAAGATGGGCGGGATGCTGTACCTGGCTGGCGTGTTCTTCTTCAAGTCTGACGGACGCATCCCGTTTGCGCATGCCATATGGCACATATTCGTAGCCCTGGCCGCGACCGTGCACTACCTGGCCATACTCCGACATCTCTTCCCCGAGCTAAAATCGCAATAAAGACTGCCCCCATTAACCTATTCAAACTCGATTAACTGAGAGCGTTCTCTTATGCTATTTTTGTATCGCGACTCGACAGCGAGGCCGCGTTTAACATACTTGACAGCTGCGAAATGTCAAACGTGGCAGAATATGACGCACTTTCGCCACTTATGCTTGACAAAAAAAACTTCTTGACATTGAATGTTAGTGTACAATAGCATCCAATTCCATAATATATTGAAATATTTTGTAGTCATTATATGACTTGTATCGATGTCTGTTTTTCTGGATGTAGGTTTTAATTTAGGTTGTCTGGACCGCAGGGTTTATAGCGGTTTCAACTCATAGAAATCTATATTAGTCGCACCTTAAGTCCACACGACGTTGTTAAAACTGGTACTACTAAAATTGTTTCTTTTTTTTTGTACAATGACCCAACTTTTAAGTTGAGTTATACTTTTTTAGAAGCTAAGAATATGATTATTTATAATTTGGAAGAGTATTTGTCTTTTGTAGAAATTTCATGACTTGCCATATAGACATGTAAAATTTTCGCATGCAATGCGTTGTTTCATTGACTCATTCGTCTAATTGAACGAATTTCCTTCGCCTTTTCCGACTCCAGTCTCGGCTTATCGAGATTGTACAATCCACTATTTTTATTCTTAGTTTATGCCATCAATCTGTGATTATGTACGAATATTTTACTCTTTTGTATTCGATTTAAAATACCTGCATTTTAAAAATGTTTAACGCCAGTTCCAAGTACCCTGGAATATTTTAATGTTACGTTAAACATTGGGATATTCTATCATATATTTAAAAAATGTAAATGTAAAATCAAATGATTTATTTCTACTATTCATTAAAGAGCATTTTTTTAACAACACGGCGTGGACCGTCTTCGGCCAAACAATCAAAATAAAATATTGAAACGTATGTATATTTTGTACAAAGAAATTGTTGAATCGTATTATACTAGTGTTGTAGCGTTCTTAGTATCTCAAAATTTCGAGACCAATCCAATCCTTTTTAGATTGTTTAAAACGTATTGGAGTTTTTTAGAGATGTTTATATATCTATACTTATACGAGTCCCGTTTTTCAGTGAGATCTTTTTATATACATCTCAATGTAAATTCTCCTTAGATTAGTTATACTACATTATAGAGTAGTTGTGTGGTGACGTGCAAATATATTGTGAACTATGTACTATTGTCGTTTGTTCGTTCATTGTCGTATTTGGTATCTCCATCAACGTATTCCATTTTAGTAACTATTGCTCAAACGTAACGTAACGTTTCGTATGTGTAAATTTCGTATTGTTAAATATTAAAAGTAATATTTCAAATACCTCCTTCATATCGTAATGCTGTCTACTTTTGAAGTATTTTATATAATTTGAAGTCGATATCTATAAATAGAGTAAATTATTGTAAAACATTTTACAGATAGAGTGCTTAGTAAATTGATTTATTATGTTTTAAATATAAGTGATCAGCTTCTACGCGTTTCGAAATCTGTGCGCGATATTCCTACAAAGTTACACCACAGAGCATTGTTAGCTGAGTATCGCAATCAGATTGTGACACAATAAAGTTTGTCTGTGGTCAAAACTAGGACAAACTATTGTTGGCGCGAAGTGTCATCCATTTACAACATGGCCGCTATTCTATATATTAACAATCTATAGTTAGTCTTCCTAGGAACGATACATCTGAACGTGTATTGCGACCTAATAATTTACAAAAAATGACTCATCATTTTAATCAAAATTAAATTTATAGAAACGTCGACATATTTTCACGATAATTACGTTATTTTTGAAAGTATTCTGACATTTGTATTTTTTCTGTCAGAATAGGATTAAAGAAAAACATAAACTTTAAAAAAAGAACATAATATGCAAATTGTGTTTAATACTCTTATTGTATTTAATTCCTTATTTCTTAATACAATAGGGTTTGTTTGTATACTATAACCAGTAACTTCCAAATACTCATTTTAAAGTTGAATATATTGTGTTGATGTATCTTTTGATTAAATATCTGATCATTATAAACCCTTTCAAAAATTATATTGTGATTGTATTTTTTCCAAAACAATTAACATAGTGTTAACAAATCTAGTCATAAATTTGCTGTAATTGTATGCAAATTAGTGATTGAATGAATGAATTATTTTTACATTGATAATGTAACCATTTGCTTTTCTTACCGATTTAATGTTGCTGAATATCTTTCATTGCCTAGAATAATTGCAATTACAGATTGGCAAAGTAAAACTTATATAATATATTTGTAAAATATTTATCTGGCGATGGGAATGACTATTTTTTTTTTGGGACAGATTCCATAGACACCAATATTTATGTTCAGCATGTGGTACTACAGAAGTCTTTAAGTAATACATTACATATCAAGAAATCCGAAAATCATCTCATTTTATATATATATATTTATATTTGCTTTTATGTTCCAAAAACAATTCCGATTAGTCAAGGATGTTACAGGGTAAAAACTAATATGAAGACAATTTCAAGTTATGCAAACAAATCTCTTTATTTTATATACAATGTGAAAACAATTTAAAAAAAACCCAATTTGCATTTGGAGCCATTAAATATTTTTTGCGAAAATTTTAAACAATGAAACAAGTTGTATTTTTACTTGATGGTACGAGCCACGTGCGCCGTATATGGTGCTATCCTTGATTTTAAAATTCATAAGATTCACAGTATCTTTTATACTCAATTCATTTTTTTTAGCTCAATTAGCACGACTTTTCAAATTGGGTAAAAAAAAGATTATCTTTTCCTATATCTATATGTATATATTAAAAAAAATAGTTTCTGCAAAATGAAATATTTTAACAAAACAAAAATTAAAATTGTTTGCATAAAAATTATATTTACACTAAAAATAGTAAACAGAAATCTTGTGTGGTAAATTATCATTCCTTATATGTTTTAATTATCAATATTTTGCTCTCTATATCAGTATAAAGAAATGGAAGACAACCTTACCATATATAACTTCACTCATAAAATAATTAAACTAATTCCTTGGTACAGGAATTGGAAATTTCTAAGGAAATATGTATTGATGTAATAAAAATTAGTAGTAGTTTAGAGTATTTGGGATGTGAGATTTTCAATTTCAATCATACGTTTTCTGGGAATATAGATTTGTAATTGTGATTTATTGATAGAATCTCATATAAATTTTCAGCCTTGTTGCATATTTTAATAGGAAATACCATATTGAATTTAGCTAAATAGATGTAATGTTTGTAAAATACAACAACCAATGTTACTGAAATATGTATGACATAAATGTTGTCTGTACTTTTAGCATTGTCAGTGTTCTATGGATGTAAAAAGTAAGATATGTAGATACGTAAATATTTTTTTTATTCCCAGTGGTTGCTCTATATAATTTTCTAACAGGTACCAATATAGTTGTTTCGTAAATGTTATCTTTGATATTGGATCCAGGTATAGTTTTGTAGAGGTTTTAGGGAACTAAATAAAAATTTACAATCCTTAACTCGTTTTCTTTTTAATAAATGTTAATGGTCACACCTAGTGTTATACACTATAAAAAAAGGTAAAAGTATAAATTATATCTAAGTATTACATTTTAGACACTGTTTTAATACCTAAAATTTCCAGACATTTTTCCATTATTCTAGCTGTCACTTCACAGAGCATCAGCCTTTCGTAAGAAATTTCAATAACATTTCCGCTTTTGTCTTTTTGGATACAGTAACACTTATCATAGAATTCAGTGAAGGTTGATGAAATTTCATACAAATACTCACACAGGCTATGTAAGTATAGATCATTTGCAACTTTAAGAATGACCTCGGGGAATCTCAAAAGCACTTTGCCCAATTTCCATTCCGTTACATGTAATAGTTTTAAACCAGATTTTGCAGCTTCATCTAACAATTTTGTTTCAGAAACCTGAGCATTCCTAGCAATAGATCGGATTCGTGTCACTGCATATAATAAGTAAACTGCAGTGTTACCTTTATCATCCAACATTTTGTCGAAAGAGAAGACATAGTCATTGACCCTATTATGTGAGAGATCAGAATATTTAATACATCCATAAGCCACAGCTTCTTGAGCTTTTTTCAACTCTTCAGGAGTCAGGACTTTGTCTCTGCCTTTTTCTACTAATTTTTCGAGAGACCTCTTTAATCCCTCATCAAGTAATTCAATGAGTTTCACAGTGTCACCGGACCGTGTTTTGAATTTTTTCTTATCTTCCCCAAGCACAACACCAAATCCGACATGCTCAATTTTTTGCGAGTTTTTGAGAATTCCAGCGCGTCTTGCACATGCATCGATTGTCATGAAATGTGTATATTGACCTGCATCGGTTACATAAATAAACCGATCTCCCTTTTCTTCTTCCACTCTCTGTTTTATTGCTGTTATATCTGAAGTATCATATGTGTAGCCCCCATCAGATTTTACAACCGTCAAAGGTATACCTTCATGTGTTTCAGGATCGCCCCACATTATCAATCTTCCTTCATCTTCTTCAAGAAAGCCATTTTCTTTGAGTTCCTTTACTACAGCATCCATCCGACTTTGATAGAAAGATTCCCCTCTATCTATAATGCGAATGTTGAGGCGATCATAGATTTTCTGAAACTCCCTTCGAGACACTTCACATATAAGTTTCCATGCTGCAATGTAATCAGGTTGGCCAGACTGCAGCTGTACAACACAAGAATATGCTCGCTTCTTAAATTCCTCGTCCTCATCAAACCTTTTCTTTGATTCCTTGTAAAATGCTTGGAGATCAGAAATTGGTGGTGAACAAGTCTTGTAATTGGGGAATTGATCTTGTAAATGAGCAATCAACATTCCAAATTGTGTTCCCCAATCACCTAAGTGATTCAAACGCAAAACATCATGGTTCAAGAATTCTAGGATTCGGCAAATACTATCACCTATAATAGTTGACCTTAGGTGACCAACATGCATTTCCTTAGCAATATTTGGTGATGAGAAATCAACTATTACTCTTTCCTTTTTAACAGGAGGTGGTGTAACACCATATTGAAGGATACAGTTCAACACATGCTCGGCAAATTTCTTATTTAAATATACATTTAAAAACCCTGCACCTGCTACTTCAATTCTCTCTATAAGTGGAGATGATGGTGTTTTATTAAGTATGTTGTTAGCAACTTCCCTTGGATTTGTTGACACATTCATTGATTTAAGCAAATGAGAGATAGGCATAGCAGAATTACATTGATAATCGCCGAATTTCGGGTTGTTACCTGAAAGTGTTAGAACTATTGGCGGGTTCACTAAATTGGGATAAGCAGATGTAATTGCTATTTCAAATATGTGTTTAAGTTCATCTAATATACATATATTTCCCTCCACAGAATTAATATCTGTTATTAACTTTACTCTTTTACGATTTTCCGGTTTAGGCGTAAGGTTAGATTCTACTTTGATGGCATTTTCGATCACAGCTAGGCGATGTTTGAGTTTTTCATTTTCTAGCAGTAACTGATCTAAACGTGGGTCCACTGCAGAGCTTAAGTCTCCACTTGTGAGTTTGTCAAGTTCCTCCTCGATAGACTTTGCTTCTATTTCAGCTTTACTAGTTCTCTCCAGAAGAACTTTCTCATCAAATTCCGACATTTTCGTTTCGTTACAAAACAAATTAATTAAATCGTTTATAAAAAACTTCAAATATCAAGCTTACGTGAAAGCGATAGTAAGTTTAAATTTCTTTACTTACTAAAGTAAATACATTCATTTCCTAAATCCTAAATGTTAAGGTTAATTTGAAGAAACAGGTGACATTTGTAACACATTGACAATGATAGATCACTAGGCATGGCAACATCTTTGTAAAACAGAACTGTTGTGTTGTTATTAAGTAGTTTACAATTGTTGAATAAATCTACAAAAATCTCGAAACGTAGATCTTGCCTAGTACAAAAAAATGTGATAACAAAATTTTATTTATTTGTCTTAGTATTTGTACTATTTTTGGGACCGATCAACATTGACACGCGTTGCTATCGCAACCAAGGTCAAACTCACTGCTTCAACATGGTTAAAAAAAAGTAAGTCAAATAAGACTCATTTAATAACAGGTAGGAATTTAAATAATTTTGTCAATTTTTATAAATATTTGTGCTAATCATCATCAAAATAATTAAAGTCATTCCATAATACCAGTTATTTTCTTAGAATTTTCTTTATCTTTATACAGAAAAACTGATCAGATTTTCCTGAACCATTACATTTACTTTAACAAGCATTCAGTTTTAAATATGTAAATAGCCACGGTAAGAATGGCACTATCAAATGGATTTAGTTACACGACCGACAGCGATACGCCCCTTTGGCTGGAAGGCATTACCAAGTAAGTTTCTTGCGATCATATTTAAATGTAAATAGTGATCAAAATATCAGAAAATATATCATCACTATTTTTAATTAAGTTTCAAGGAATAAAGGGGCAAGCAAACACAAAGCTTACGTAATGTTGAGTGATTCCAGTGAACACAAAAGGAGGAGAAAGAGGAAGATTTTCGGCATAAAAGGTGTACTATGATTTTCTTAGTTTTTAATTTTTCAGGAAAATGAAGGAAACTCACATTAAAAATGGCAGTCGTAAATCGTCACCAAATTATGAAAAAACGACAAATGGTAGATTAGAGAACAGGTAATAACTTGCGTTTTAACTTGTAAATATTAAATTTATCTTTTTTATCACTTTAAATTAGAGTAATCTGATATGTACCTACTTCGTGTCATTTCCTCACGGTATTTTTACAATTTGAAACAGAACAACGCGGCGAACATCGTTAGACGCTACTATTGACTTTCATAAGAAACAGAAAAAGCATCCAATTGCACATTCTGCAGGCACACTTCGTCACAACTATGGTATATTACATATATTATGTTAGTGCATATAAGGCTTAGAGAAAACGAGTAAAAATTGTAGAAAAGATACATTAATCTCTACAATCTTAACATTTCGAAAAGAAAAATGATGTTTTTTTTTACTCCGAGATCGCGACAAGAATGAGAAGACAACTGACGCAAGGTCCAAAAAATTCGACTGGGGCGATTCTATGAACCGACCTGACATCACGAACGACTTTCTATCTGACCTCTTGCCGCACTACGTTACTCCACGCCACAGGCGGCTGAACAACGCAGACAACGATTTTAATGATGTTATCGTTGGACGCAGTAAGTACTTACGATATTAAATACAAATAGTTTAGCATAGTATGGATTGCTGGCGCGACACACTGCTGAAAGAAAGTTTTACTGGTACTCCAATAGCAGAAGGAGGTTGATGTTATCGTATCCGTTCATGCATACGATTGTAAAGAGCGCTCCTTACATATACGACCCGCAACTAGTAATAGACGATTGTTTTGCTTTTGTTCATCGACAGACGTCTTGTTTGTTCTAGCGTTAACAACAAACAAGTCCGCTAAGCTTTTCAAAATATATTAAACTTTTACAATTACATTCACACAAATATCCTTACATGTTTCAGGGCATGACATATACAAACGAAACAAAATAACTTCTGAAGAGTACAAAAGTAACGTTCATCATACGAACAGTAGACTAAAGAAATCTATTCCTAAAAATAATTCAAAGAACACTTCCAAAATAACCCCGAGAAACGACATTGAAAAAGTTATGAATGATTTTGTAATACCGGAATTACCACAGGGACGATTGTTAGAAATAAAGATTTTCTCCAACTGGGGTGATAAATTTCTAGTCGGTTTGAATGGATTAGAAATATTTGACGTGAACGGGGAAGTTGTTAATATTGAAAAGGTATGTTAATAAAATAATTTCATGTGATTTCTATTTTTTTTTTTCAAATATGCTGTACTTATAGTTATTGCGTGTGGCAACATCATTTCCGGTAAAGGCAGACTTATGGGAGATTTTCGTATTTATTAGTCATACAAATGTACCGGGGTGATGACTAAGTTTGGTGGAGATCTGTCAACGATACTGGATTTTTAAATGCTATCGATCCAACGATCTAAGGCTAAGCTTAAGGATTTTTTTTGGACAATGGACAAACTGAACCTACTTTTTACTCGGAAGTACTTAGATTTATTTGAAGTAGAGTATAGATTTTATCTAACATAGTAATGTGACATTACATATCAAAAATATAGGAGAGATCTAATATATTAATGCGAACAATTTAGTTCAGTCTACGTTGAATATTAAATAAATTTAATTTTCTGTTATAATATTCGTATCGTGACATATTTTGTCATCACGAATGTATATTAATAAAGCTTTTAAATATAAAATAAATATTGAATTTATTTTAATATGAAATAAATATTGACCACTATGCGTGAATTATTATAAACCTAATTATTGCGATTTAGTGACATCTCTCTCCCTCTTTCCCTCTCGGTTACGGCCGTGAGTGTTATGTTATCAGTCAGCAATAGAAGATTCTTTTGTCCATTCTTCAAAAATCACCATCATTGTACACTTCGTCCAGATTTGGTCAGACTCGGAAACCGGCGACTGTACACGGTACGGTCGTATAGAGAGCATCATCGACGGCGTGGTGCGGACCACCGACGATGACCACATCTGGAGCGCGCCGGCGCCGACCAACGTGCCTATCGCCCTCAGCGTGCTGCTGGCTAAGTGCACCACGCTAGCTTTGCTTAGACTCTGGGTAAGTGTGCTGGAAAATATAGGCGGAATTTCCCATACTCGTATTAGTACAATATAAGAACAGAAATGATGGATATCTCTTTCTCTTTCTTTAAGACTCTTTAAAACATACATAACCAATGTGGTAGAAATATTTTTATCTGGAGCAGTCTTTACGCTGCCACTCCATTTTTTTTAAATAAAGTCTGTCGATTTTCTTTTCTCATTTATCATTTAAAGGTGCCCAAATCACATTCATTCTTATGCAAATG
>DWLR01006261.1:0-10217 GCA_018246295.1 Papilio alexanor hazarajatica
ATGATGTTATCAATGGGGGAGGCCTATGTCCAGCAGTGGACGATCATAGGCTGAGGTGGATGGATGGATGGATGGATGGATGTTTATAGAAGAAGCGTGTGCAGGATCGTACTAAATTTTTTAACAGCGGTAGAGTCCGCAACAACAACACGTGTTGCATGAATGAGCCACTCGACCGGTGAGATACCATAACCTCACAGAATACAGGCATGAAGTAGAAGTAATCGCGTTTCGTCTTAGGAGTGAGGTGCCGGAGGCCTAGTTTTAGTCCATATCCCCTTCCCACCCTTTTCTTACAAGGAAACTAAGGGAAGAGAAAGAAGATTTGACAAGGAAGGGGATGGATAGATAGGTGAAGGGAAATGTCCATATTTCTGTCTATCCCTTTCTCTGTCTATTAAAACTGCAACTGATATCTGCAACTCGCAAATGCTCGTAAATTTGTATGTTTGAGAACTACTGCTTAGGAAACTTTCATCCAATAGTATACACCTCACACCTCAACCTATGATCGTCCACTGCTAGACACAGGCCTCCCCATTGATCGCATCATTGGGGGGGAATTGTGCTATAATCGCCACGCTTGGCATGCGGATTAGCGATCGCAGTATGTTCCACCGTACTAAGAAAAAGACGCTGCTGCCCGTCCTCCGGTGGTCTTTACATCCAGACTCAAGACAAAGAGACATGTTCATGCACACAAATGTTTGTTCTGTGTGGAAATCGAACCCATGACCTGCGGCGTGAGAGGTATCTTACCACTGCGCCAACCGGTCAGTGCAATAGTATATTATGTTCGAAATGATTAATTGGATTGGAAGTGGTGACATTATACATAATGCACGTAATCTGTTGGGCGAAGTAATAAAAGGCAAGTTTTATTATGACCACAACTTTTATTTCCAATAAACTTAAGTTAAGTTTCCAACAAATTAAGTCAACATGGAACACGGAAGCAACATAAGCAAGTTTAGTAAGATATTGATTTGTTATGAAAATTGCGGCACTCATAGCATTTCGAGTTACATTGTTTTTTTTTTGCGACACCTACATTTATCAGTCTTACACCTACGTATGTAGTTTTAAAATGATTTAGTTAAGTGATTAGGAAAGTAATTAAAAAAAAATCGTAAATTACATTGGAAAATATCTATCAATTTTAATCTGAATAATTCGTAGGACTTGGCTTTGGGATTAATGAGTACTCGTATTTTGTGCGAAACATAGAAACCCATAAAGTATGTATAAACAATACAATCGATATAGGAATGTTCCGCGATGTCGGCGATGAACGCTAAAATATTGCGTCTAATAACAGAAAGAAGACATAAAGAGGTAGAAAAATTTGGATTGAAGACAGCAATCAAAAACGAATCGGAATTGAGCCTAGTTTAAAGCGAAACTTTTGTGTGACAAATTAATGAAAGAAAGTGAACCCTACTTTATTTCATTAATTAAAAATATGTAGACTACATTTGCCATGTAACATCAAATTTTCAAAAATTACTCCAGTTCCCAATTTAGGCGTCAGGTCATAATGCGGCTATTGAGATTGTAAACTGATAATATTTACACACAAAAACTTTAAATTATATGACATATATAATTTTATAGAAAGTCATTAACACACATCCTTCCGCCCAAACTCTCGACAGTCGAATCTTATTTCATGTTAAATAATTCACATCCAATGTCATAATCCTCGCGAATTCGCCATTCAATGCAGCCTTGACCTGACTCGACCGGCTTCTCTCATCGTATAAGGAAAAGCTCTAAATTTGTTTTTGATAGCATAATTTTTATGAATTATTTTATACACAAGGGCAGGTGCATATGTAGAAAAACAATGGCCGAGTGTCATTAAAATTACCATTCTAATTAATTTATGTGTGTTAGTTTTAAATTTTCAGAAAAAAAATCCGGTTTTTCTTTAATATTTAAAACTATAACACATAGATACATTTTAAGTCAGATAACATATGCCAATTTTAAACTATACCATATTAACTTTGTATAGTTTTTATGACAGGAACTAAGAGATCCTATTAAAAAATGCTACGAAGAATCGCAAAAGCATCGCCAGCCTACAGTGTGCTAATAAAGCTGAAGTTTATATATGTTTATCTCGGGAACTACCAATCTGATTTAAAATATTCTTATTGCATCTAACAGCCCTATTATGAAGGAAGGTTATAGGCTATATAACATTACGCTACGATCATTAGGAGTCGAGGAAGAAGGATGGGTAGACAATATGAATTCTGTGCCGAGGACGAGTGAAACCGCGAGCACAGCCGGTATGCTATAAAAAAGGGATATGTCAGAAAAAGATGGGGAGATAATAATGCACTCTCAACTCCCTTACTCACCACACGAAAGGCAGAAGTAATTTTGTTACAATTCATAATTCTGTTACAAGCTGTTATTCTATGACGTCGTGGGACTTCCCCCGTCAAGCCGTTTCTAACAACAGCTGCTACCGATACGTTTCTCGTAAAACGTAAACGTAAAGTAATGTATTATTAACTTCGCCTCGACATTGACACCGTATTGTGACGTCATACAGTACGCACGAACACGTTCTCCATAAATATGTATAAATTAAAATGTAATTTTTTTTATCAAAAATATACATAACATCTCGGTAGTTGATATTTATACTTGTGAAAATATTTTAAATTATTTATTTATTCAGTTGATCTTGTGACATTATTTTTTTGCAATTATTTGTTACTTGTGTATTAAAATACACTTAAATAAACAGATAAAAAAAAAAAACAATTATATCTATACTGAAGTTAAATAACACGATATTTTAAAAATGAGCTGGTTCTAGCAGGACTTCATAGAAAACTAGCACGCAGTTAAGATTCAAGCCACCTTTTTGCCAAGTGGCCCATTTTTTCTATTAGAAAGTTTTCAAGGCATTTTATATTCCCCAGGTTCCTCCCGTAAACGTATATAGACTTGTAATATTTTGGCTTAAATAGTTTGTAAATAGATCCTTCAATTCCTCTCAATTCACTGTTACGTCCTACGAACGCGACGCCAAATAATAACGCATAATAGTTGAATGTTGGAATGTAAGTTTCGTATTACGTTTTCTCGATAATCTGTCGCGCGTGCGTGTCATGTCACCTATTGGTCGCGCCGCGACGCCTTACGACCTTCACCTAGGGCGATTGGGACCCAAAACCTCGATGGGAAGTAGATGGTTATGGCTTTCTACCTTTGTATGACTCAAAGACGACGAAGGTGCAATATTTAAGGTTTCAATGATTAACTCTGACCTAAATACTTCACAAAGTTCGAAGTTCGATTTATTACTCCACTACAATAAATCCGTCGACTCAGCTGTTTTTATGCTTTAGGGACCTTACCCTTTGAGTATCGCGCGAATAAATATTGTTCCGGTCGTTTAGGTCCGCAAGAAAATCTATTGACGTAACAAGCATGTTTTGACCATTTCATTGTAAGCGTAGTTATTTCCGCTTTTATAATTGTGATAAAAAGGGACAAAGTCCTTAGGGAACATAGAATATCGCCTGAAAGAAAAAACATAGAGACGTAGTGTGGACCTACCAAGCGACTTCGATTCATTCGTTATTCATGAAACTTCAGCTGACCTGAGGCTTAAGAAAAGGTAGTAGTTTTAGGTAGTAGTTTTTAACCGACCTCAAAAAAGTAGGAAGTACCCAATTTGCTTGTATTTTTTCTGTTTGTTACCTCAGAACTTTGTCATTTATGAACCGATTCAAATTTTTTTGGTAGAAATGGGGCACTCGCATGCGGAACCCATTTGAATGACATAGAACCTTGTGTTCTGAAGATATACCGAAAATTGATATATTGATAGATTTAAGACAATACCTGTTTCGGTATGGGTTTGCAATGAGGCTTAACATGACTATAAATGACTTATAAATAAAGCTAGATGCCGCGCGCGGCTTCACGCGCGTTCATTACTTATTTTCCTAGCTGAATTTGATTTGTAATTTGATTCCGAGTATATTAATTTCGATAATAGATAAGATGTGTCAATGTGTTATTGTCAACTTAAATAGGTAGTATTATAAGTTATTTATGTACATCTCGATTGGCCTAATAAAATAAGAGCTACATAAAGCTTCATATCTTTTTGGTACGTGCAGTTGTATTTGTATGTTCTATAAAAATTTTCAGCAGCAGTAACGAATTTGCGGGCCGTGGTTTGAGATTCCCTGGCTTATTTCCGCGTTAAGAATCCTTGTTGCCATTTAAGCGTGTCTTGTTTGAGACACGTGTTCTTATAAACAAACAGTCGACTTTTAAATAGTGCCTTTCATTGGCAATGTAATTTTAATCCTTTACCTTTACTTGTAAAGGAAAATTTTCCATACACTACAAACAAAACATCGGTAAGAGTTACAGTAAGTATGCATAGCAGAATCTCTTCAAATCGAACCTCGATGCCAAAAACCTCGAAAACTCGAAAAAAAAAATGTTTTGTTCCCTTCCTTGCAGGCTACAAAACCTCTATTCAAATAATCCCTGCGTGAGTCCCTTTCGGTACATGTTTAAAATTAATTGGACCTCTGTATTTCGAACCTTTACAACTGGAACTTACAATCAAAACCTGTACATATTAAATATTTCCTCACCAAATCCGACTAAAACAAAATCGCTCACAATCTCCATAACTCGATTTTTTTGGCATCTCCCCTGAAGGTCAAGTAAAAAGGTTCTACTGTAATTTCAGGTAATATTGATCCGTGTGAATGGACCAAGGAAGCATTACATTTACACAGAATACCAATGTAAAGTAATGAATACCAACTTACTTGATACTTACGTTGCATATACATATGTATGTATACATGCTCACTTTTTATGTGGAATATAGTGTAGTGTTTCAGATCTTAAAGAAGCCGAGAAAGTTATAATTTATATAAATGATAATATGTTACAAATACAACGAACAAATGCGTCATTTAATTTAAAATACTAATAAGCCCGACTATAGTCTTTTACCGTGTTTTAACAAAAACAAAACCGACTTGAAATGTTCTATAATTCATCCCTTTTAGGGAAAGAAATAGAACATGAAAATAGAAATTAAAATAGGACATATGTCATCTATTTTCGAAATGAATATATAATTTTCGGTAGTTCTTCGAAACCCAAGGTTCAATGAAGTCGGTTAAAAACCAATAAACCGAATAATTGGGGAACTTTGCCACTCTGTGGAAAATTATGAATCGATTGTCACCTCACTCTTCAAAATCGTTTAGACTACAGGAAGTCACAATGGAACGGACACACATAAAATGCAGGCATAAAACAATACCCTCCTTCTGACTCAGTCGGGTAAATATCAATGTCAGATATTTTGGTATTTTCTTGTTCCTTCATTGTCGACATATTTACGAATTCCTGTACTTCCTAATAAAACAGAGTTCTCTGATGGCCTTTAAATGAATTTGCCCTTTGTTATTATTATAAAATAAAACACATATAAAGTTGTTTTCGTCGCGTAGGTATTAAATATTTACGATATGGAATTGCAAGTAAGCGTAGCAATTTTTTTTTAACTACCAAGTTTCATATTTCTTTCTAGAAGTGACAAAGCAAACCATTCTCATACACTACTGGTTTTCAGTTGTTTCCGATTAAAGTCAAATGCAATAATGTTTTTAAGTAAAGTGTATTTTATATATTACAGATAAATAAATAAATAAATAAATAAAATTACGACAAATCTAAAGGTGTATTTGAGTCATTTATTTAGTAATAGAGACCCACCCATAGTAGAGCATATTACGCTTACATGTTTTTCTACAGCAACAAAGGGCGAAAGCGAGGGGTGCGGCGCGGGGGTGGTCGCATCAAAGGAGTCTCGTCTCGTCATCGGTATGACGTATTGTACTTAACCATTCTTTTAGAAGTTTAAATGGGTATACTCGTAGTAAGCTCTGCTTAAAAGACATGCCATCGCGGGATTTTTTTTGGAGGCCATAAAAGATGAATATCCCACAATACATTGTTTTGTTATATCTCAAAGGTATTTTTGATTATTTAGATTTTCTTTTAGAGCTAGCATGTCCTCACCTAGCTCCACTTCATAACTCAAAGGCTCCCTGGTACTGCAACATTTTTGTTAATGAATTTAACTTTTTTGTTAACAATTATTGTTATTACAATAACCAAATTAAACAAAACAGTAATAATGTATTGTGGAAAAAAATCTTACGTATCTTATATGAATATCTACAGCGATAATGTAAGCTATCTCGTTGAAGTCTTTTTCTCTGTGTCAAGGCCATTGTATGATTTAAAACTATGTATCAGGAATAGATCATCCAAAAAGGTCTAATAGTAAGCAAGTAGGGGCATCCCACGGCAATGCCGCATCCAGACGAGCTACTTCGAATATTGCAGTTAGGAAATTTCACTGAAAGAATACTTATTCTTTATTTTAAATAGTGCTTGAACAATATTCAATTTAAAAAAAGTCTACCTGAATAGAGAATCGAAAATGTGAAAAAATAAAACATAAATATCTTATTAACACCAATACAAAAGGTTACTTATAAAGATTAGAAGTTATTTTTTCTAAATCACATAGCATGCTTGATGAAATGGCCCTGAAATTATTATAAAAGTCGAAATTTGTTTGCAGTATGGATCACTTCTTGAGTGGTTAATCAAGTTTTGATTTAATTTAATAATAATAAATTGCTAATCACGATGGGTCACTGATTCTTTAATATTAATATAATCGACACATGCAGTCGTATTACAGAAAATGTATTTTGTCCTGGCTTGAACCAGGTCTTCTTAGACCTAGAGACTTGTTAGTCTACAATCATTACGGTACTAAAGTTGGTGCTAGAACTAAAATGCATACTTATTACAAATCAACGACTATTTAAGGATAAATAAGGCCAAGGTTAAACTACGACTCAAATCTATGAATAATAAAAATGGAATATTGGCAATTCTAAACACACTTTAAATACGTAAATAATAATTTATTAGCACAAAAACTATATTACTTGTTCAAGTCTCAGATTATGGAACAGGCAAAACGTAATATTATGAAGGCTGTAAACTTTTGTGTACCGCATAAATTAGCTTTACTCACGTCAAAGGAATTCCCGCTTAACTGAAAACGTCATCCACCACCACCACCACACCACCTCAGCCTATGATCGTCCACTGCTGGACATAGGCCTCCCGGATTGATCGCATCATTGGGGGGAAAGAAAACGTCATATCAATTTTGAATCTTCTAATAAGACCAATTGTCAAAATTAAAACTTTTGTTTCTGTGAACTGTTGAAACAAACGACTGTGATTCGATACGTTATGTTGCAATTCAACGTCAGTTTTTAAGATAGAACTTTTTTTTTTATTTAATATTTGTAGACAACAATCCTTTTTCTGTGGATAATTTCTGTGCGTGAAAAGCAAATTAAAAAAAAAATTGAAAACATCGTAACACCAAAACTACGGAGATTAGGATAATAATCTACTGTTCTAGGTAGGCTAACGATACCATTACCGATATTTCGTTAATTCTTTTTCATGGGATATTCTGTTCAAAAAGAAAAATAGGTAGAGTTAGTCCTCTGTAAACATGATGATTCTTCACGTCCATCTGTATACATCCCTTTTCTGTCATTGTAATTATCATTATGTA
Source organism: Papilio alexanor hazarajatica (assembly GCA_018246295.1). Classification (NCBI taxonomy): domain Eukaryota; kingdom Metazoa; phylum Arthropoda; class Insecta; order Lepidoptera; family Papilionidae; genus Papilio; species Papilio alexanor. The sequence goes on from DWLR01006261.1 coordinate 7,682, forward strand.
AAACAATACACGCAATTAATCTGGCCTCGATCGTTCTGGTTTAAAAGATTCATTACAACCATCGTTGAAATAAAAATTGTGCGAACAAAATCGCATGCAAGGCGAGACGGCGCGCGCGTATAGTCGACAACTAGTTTGTTCGACGGATTTGATTCTACGTATATATTGTAAGGCTGATCGCTAAGCTAACCATTTGCTTACTTAGTGCTGTTTAGTCCCTAAGTTTTGGTGTAAGTTTAAGTGATGGGTGCATTGTGGTATCTGTTTGTTGTGGCAGTGACCGTGGGGGATGCACTGGAATTAACAAGTAAGTTATATCTACCATTTCAAATATTAATAACTTAGATATTTTTCTGCCATAACTTAAAAATCAAATTATTATATAAAACATTCTAATACCTTTATTTTTCAATGTATAAAATGTAATGTGAATTCATTACCTATACTTAATTTTTAATATGTTTATTTTATTATACAAATAAGTAAATGAAAAAAATTGTATTACATAGAAAAAAATTTTACTTATTTACTTTTACAAATGAATTTTCAAAAAATACTAAAATATATAAAGTATTGTACCTAAAATTTATTAGAATAAAGTTTATACAGGTCTAACGCGAGTGGTCAGATTTAAAAACTAAAGATTCTTCTCCTCGACAAAGCTTATTCGGTAAAGGCAGACCGTAATAAAACTTTTTGTAGTTGAATTCGAACGGAGACCCTCATATTTCAAGAGATACCTGATCACCCTGGTAATCGGGAGTAATTTAATAATATGTTTTAACATTAGAACAACGAATTATAAAAATAGGGACACAAATAATTACTAATTATGATCATATGAAAGCAATTAAAAGTTAAAAGTTACAATTATATCAAGATGAGGAACATAAAGATGTAGTTTCTAACAATTATAACACTAGGGCTGCCGCTGCAGGTAAGCTACCTGAAGTCAGAGTTAATAATTACTATGGGGAACGCACTAAAAATTTTTTAGCTCCTAAATGTATTAACAAATTCTTACGACCTTTAACTAACGCAACTGAGAACAGTAAGGTTTCCCTGAAGAGGAAATTGAGAAATATGTTGTTGGAGGAATGAATGATTAAGGTTAAACCTTCACACATATTCCACTATTATTTAAGTATAGGTTAACTTTGTTGTATTTAACCCTTGTATTTTTGATTTCTTTTTTTCTCGTTTTCTTAGTATTTTTTTTCCTTTTCAATTGTATGTTACATGTTAATTGTTTATTATTAGTGTAGAAAGGTGCGACGCCTACAAACCACGTAAGTGGTTTGACGGAAAAGTTTAATGTTAACATATTGTAAATTTTCGAAATAAAATGAAATAAATTTAACTTAACAATAAATAGATAAAAGAACTTCAGCACATACTCATACATAGTATAAAACAAAGTTGCTTTTTGAGGCTCGATTTTTCCGTAAACTCCTTCTTACCCACACAAAGGATTCAAAAACGGTTTCAAGCATCATTTAGATAATTTTTTCAGTAGTGTATAAATGTGAAGTAAAATTTAGTATACACATTAAAAAACAACATATTTCGGAACCTCCAAAATCGCGTCAACTTTCATGGCTTACGAAGGCTAAACCATCGGACATACATAAGAATGATGTAGAAAAGAGTTGTGAATCTTCAATGATCCTAAATAAAACTCCGTAAGAGCGACGGTTCTCAGCCTTCTGTGGTTGTATCACAATAAACAATTTTTTCTTAGAAAAATTAATAAAAAAATGTATGTTAATTATGAAGATATTTTAACGAATTCAGTATTAATTAAAATAAATTATTTAAATATGTATGTTAGTAAGTTTGAACATTAAATGTAGATTATAATTGCCCTTTGCAATAGGTCGTTTCGACAAATACTTTAGACTATATCAAAATAAGAAAATCTACGCGCAACCGAAAAATTTAACAGCCAACGCAAAATAGATTCTAACGGGCAGCGATATTGTAGTTTTCAAATAATACTTATTCACTCACTTCTATCGATCAATTTTCATACAATTTCGCTAAGAGACGAGGATTCGCAAGGAAGGATTGAATATATAATTTATTAAATAGGATAAAACACTATTACGACTCTTTACAAATCCGTTAAATCCAAACAGGGCGTGTCTCAAGTCAACCAATATGTCAAATTTTCGGTACATCTCCGGAACGCAAGGTCCAATGACATTCATAACAAAAAGGGAATTTGGGAAGGGACAACTTGTGAATTTCAACAAAATTATTGAAATCAATTCGTCAGCGACGATGTTCTTCGGTAACAAGCATAAAAAATAAAACCGGATTGAGAACCTCCCAATTAGACCTGAAAACAAGATTCCGCGGCTAATTATAAATGATAATGGATACTACGCTAGATTCTCGACATACGCCTGTTTGTTTCGTTACTGATATGGACATACATTATCATTGCATTATTCTGTAACTACACTGCCGGCCAAAAGTTTGAGACCACCTTGAAAAAATTACAATATTGAATAAAACTCCAAAAGTTAGTGCT
>DWLR01006262.1:0-10215 GCA_018246295.1 Papilio alexanor hazarajatica
CGAGCGCCTCGCATGCCTCTCGCTCGCATACAAAACTGCTGACACAATACGCATTCGCACTTACAGGGTCCCTACAACGATATTGCCCAAAAACGAATCATGGTTAAAATGGTGTTATTGTTAAAACATGTTTGATTTTGAATGTCATGTAGTTCTTTTTTGGTTGGTGTGTGCCTGAACATCCTGCGGGACTTTAAAAGCCTTTAAAAGCTTCCAAATGCTTCCTAGATTATCACCTTCCTTTTGATGGGCATCAGAGACCGGCAGCAGGCACAGTCTATTTACAGTTCTCCTTATATCTTTGGAACATTAGGCGAATGAAATATCTACTATCGATCTAACTAATGTTATACGTGTATTATTCTATGAATGAAACGAATTCAAGTCTTAATCCGATCCGGAGTAGAAGACGGAGGGACTATTTCTGTCTCGTCGCAGTTAGTGTCTCCTATACGTGGAGTACTTACGAGACTAGGAAACTTTTGTAATTATTAAAATTGATCGCATAATTTTTTTCCATGAGGATCGAAGGAGACAAATTAGTGATTCGCGTAATGTCATCTCTCTACAAAATGACTACATATTTCAAGTCCGATAACCGAGAACGCATCCGCAGCTAGGCTTTTTATAGCAAAAGAAAGGGAAAGGAATGACGCCATGCGTCACTCATCAAGACAAATCATCATCAAGACAAATCACAGATGTACAACATAACTACTTGACGTTAATGTTACGAAAAGTCGTCCCATTCAATAGAAAGCTGTTGCCGCCACTGCCTCTACCGACGTTCATTTGTGACACAAATTATTTATAGGTGACTTTTGTACCTAAGAAAACGAATAGCAGAGGACTATAATGTAAACTGGCTGAATTATATATTATATCGAAATCAGTATATTTTCTCAAATGTAAAGGCATAAATTTTTTTATGTATTCATTGCTCAACTGTTTACGAGTGTATACTCGTAAACAGTTGAGCAATGAATTCAGCAACGGTATCGCTTATCGCGCAGGTATCAGGCACCTAGTACACATTAGAATTTTTGACGCCACACCTAGGTTATACACGATTTAATGACCAACAGGTACGTTTAGGTATCGTTACGTTATTTATATCTTATATCATATTGTAAAGTCAGTACAGAGGAGTGCACAGTGTGGAAGAAGATCATAAATGAGAAAATCGAAGAGCGACCCCGACCATTATGAGGAAACGACGCATAGAGTGACAGAAAGAAAAGAAGGAGCTGTTGCACGAACTGTTCTAGCGGGCTCAAGGTCCTCGACAGGCTTGGGCAACTCGAGTAAGGTGCCTTGCCTCCTAACTCTTACTCTGCCTTTTTACGGTTATGATAGATATAGTCTCCTTTCGCACACAAAGTCTGCCAACACATCCGATGATTGTGGATAATAATAAAGCGCGTGGTCGTTTAAGTTAAAAAATATAATTAGATCGCTCAAGTGATCGTTCCTTCGAGCAAACAGCATGCGACAGGACGGAACAACTTAGTCAGAACAGTTTTAACACTCGCTCAACGCACTCACGCTTAGCTTATTGCGTGACAACAGTTTCGTAGCTAAGCGGTAACGTTTATCGAACGTACCTGTCGTCTAATATGCACTAGTTGTTAATGTTAGGCGGGGTCGCGGAAAATGTGAACACGGTGCCAACCATGCGTCGCGCGAGCTTGTGCGCGCTAGCGGCGCTGGCGGTGCTGGCGGCAGCCGCGCCTGCTGATTCCGACTCCGGTGAAGAGTTGCGCCAGGCCCTCATGTTGGTAGACTTGCTGAGGTCCGGTAAGAAGTGTTCACAATTTGTATGTCTGAGATAAACTCAAAAACAGCGGAACGGATTTTCATGCGGTTTTCACTAATAGACATCATGTATGTGTAGAGTGATTCATGACGGTTTAGGTGTATAAAAAATAGATATAATATGCTCTACTATCCGTGCGAAGCCGAGATAAATCGGTAATATAAAATAATCTAAATCTCTTACACACTATTATTGGTTATATTTCATGTTTGTGAAACGTAAAGCAATAAAATTTGCAGAAGTTGACTTGCGCAAATTATTTCCAACGTGAAAATGCTCCCGAAAATAGACTTTTGCAAGTTTTAATGATTTGCCGAACTTGCTCCAAATTCTAGGTTAAACAGTTGTTTTGATCTTGCAGCAAGCGAGATCGATAATAGATTAAAATTATTCGAGTATTTATTTAATTTAAAATGTATTACATACAATGAATCAAGTACCACACCTGATTGATTGTATGTAACAAATTTTAAATTCTTTGTGGTATTGACAATTTTTAAATTCTTTGTAGTATTGACAAATTTTGACTAGTAATATATTTCAAATAAATAAAAAAAACTTTGTAACATTTTGGCAAACCGCTGTTTTTCCAAATGTATATTTTTAATAAAAGCGTAACTAATTTACTATAACTATACATTCGTTATTTTTAATAATTAGTTTTTTTTTAAACTACCAACAATGTTGCAGCTTGTATTTTTGTGCAACTAAGCTTATTGTTTGTCCGCTCATGCTCAAGTAACTTGAATGTAATTTGAGTAGAAACGGTTCTACAAGATCTTGCAGGAAATTTATTTCTATCAACTCCTAAAATCCACTTGCAAAGTAAAACTTGACGTCAGTTGAAACAGTAGGCATTCAACTTCTATAAGAGATTACTAAAGTTACTTGACAGTGGATACTTCGTTTTCCATAAGATTCAAGTTCACGAGGGAAACTTATGCCCATTTTCACCATCGACCCCTAACTTTAAGGAAGCTTAATTAAGATATTTAAAGACTTGTTTCGGTTTCACCACGATTTAATTGTCACCTAAAATTTTGGGTGCCCCTAAATATTAATAAAAAATATTTGATATTCGGCCATTTAGCGCTGACAGTATATACTCGTATGTTGCATTATTGTACGTATTTAAAGCAAAATAGTAATAATTGTTATTGAGAATATATATATTTAGTTGATTGAGTAATTGGTAGTTTTTTGACTTAATAGGTAGTTTTTTTAAATCGCCACATAGGTACTTATTGCAAGAGGGGATTTTATTGCATAATGTCACATATTAAAGACAAAGACTGCTTAATTCTTCTACAGGTACTGCCGAACAAAAGCTATACAGTATGTACTCCTGCAACGTTTCAGGGCAATTTAGGCAAACGTCTTGAACAATTTTGAGCAGTGAGATATTTTCGATTCTTATTTCTTCCCCCATTTTTTTGGGATCTTCGGTCGGGCTTCCTGGTTTATTTTTAATTAATTAAGCCAATGTTTCTCCATTACACCACGATCCATTACGTAGTTTTCCTATAACAGGTATGACACGACGCAAGACGCCCAATATCCCACCAGTAACAGAGATGGCGGCTTTGCTAACTACTTACGGTCCCTGGCTCCCCCCACTACACAGCGCACCTTACTACGGATACGGTGGCTACGGTGAGCATCGCCAAACGATTCCATAAACTCTGATACTAGTTACAGTGTGTACGGTGAGCGTTGCAAGACAATCCATAAACTTTAATATTACATCGTTACTATGGGTACGACGAGCATTGCCAGACAATTTTAGGATAACGATCGATGTTGTTACCGTATAAAAATATAACATGTTAAATTGATGTTTGTATTTATATGTAAGTCATTTGTGACTTTCAGGGGCACCATTTCGACATTTCTATGGTAAGTGTAATATATATATATATATATTACAATTTGTTTTATACATTTGGTTAAGTACTTATTGCTTTGACTGACCAGTTGGCGCAGTGGCAAGGCACTTGCCTTTCGCGCTGCAGGTCGTGGGTTCGATTCCCACCCAAGACAAACATTTGTGCTCATGAACATGTCTGTTTGTCTTGAGTCTGAATATGAAAACCACCGGAGCACGGGCAGCAGCGTCCTTTTCTTAGTATGGTGGCACATGCTAAGCGTAGCGATTATGGCATTTCCCCCAATGATGAAATCAATAGGGGAGGCCTATGTCGAACAGTGGACGGTCATAGGCTGAGGTGACGTGTGACTTATTGTTTTTGCTTATTATTTTTTGACGCTAGTGCCTATTTTTACATAACCCCCGACATTGTTTATTCGTCATATTTTTGTAACATTCTGTACAAATAAAGCTAATATGCTAATACGCTAAATACGCTAATACGTAATAATATTTAATATCTACTTATTAATTGGGCCTAAAACGCTTGTATATCTGTTGGAAAACCCCCTCATCTAAAACTCTAAAACATCTAAATCTACTTCGAAATTATTATCCACGAAAACGTGACAAAGACGTACGTATTACAATCGAATCTGAAAATATGATAAAATATTAAAGACGTACGTTAATTAAGAGTGTTTTCTCATTTACATGTGTTCTCATTTACTTTGAATGTGTAGATAAAAATAAATCAAAAAAGTAATAACTTAAATCAAAAACCTTAACATTGACACGGTAACAAAAATAAAAAATATACATACGATACGTACTTAAGTTGCGACGGATGGATGTCTTTTAAAAAAAAATATTCATATAATTCTTTAGAGGTGTCGCCAAGACGGTAAATTACAGAATGAATATTTAATCTAAGCTTATTTGTCTAATGAACAAACAATGATCTCATCGAATGTGTCTGCGATGTTAGTAAAATTTAGGTGTTATGAATACAGTAGTTGAGTTAGTATGGGAGGAACATAACTTCCCTCCGCAAGTTTATCCGAAGAATTATCTCGACTTTTTCTTATTTTAATAATTTTAGTATCTTATTTTAAATGAGCAATTAGAATGAGAACCCACTAAAGGAAATGCCTATTCTATATTCACACCATACTTCCGCCACCACTATTTTTATTTCTTTTTACAGTGCTTTTAACAGTATGTTGGCAATAATCTAGGTATGTTTCCACTACATTTTTGTCCTTTATTAGTATTTCTAGATTGTCTAAATTAAATTAACCTGTACATTTATTTTTTATTTCGTGTCTTGCTCGCATATGGATTGGACAATCTATTAAGAGATGCAGGATGTCTTCTTTTTTTAATTACACCAGCTTGTGTTGATCTGTCTTTAGGTTCATTTGTTCCTAAGAATGCAGCGCTATTAGACGTCCATTTTTTAAGCTTAAATCACACTTCTGAAGAGTGTCTAATAACTGTCTGCTTATCTCTACAGTTTCTTAAACAGTGTCACCTTACTCCTAACTCACCTCCGGACATCAGCTAATGCTGATGTCCGTTGTGAGTTAGGTGTCAGCTAATGCTGCTATCGGAAAGTTTTTACATTGATCATCTGCTATTTGTAATAGAGTTCTAACAGCAAGAAATGGTGCTGAAGCTGTGCCAAATGTGACCGCCAAAAGTGTAAAATTTTCTACATCACTGTTTTCAGATGGTCCTCGGCGTAATAATATTCTTTGATAATTTGTATGTTCCTTTTTTAATTGTATCATTCTGTACATATTCTCTTTAGTACAAGCAAAGCAAATCTTGTGTGTTCGCCATTTTAAAATAATACTTATTAAATCTTCTTGTAGCATGGGACCTACTAAAAGTTCACCGTTGAGAGATATTATATACCGTCAGAAATTATACATGAAGCATCAAAAACAATATATACTTTTGTTGGTTCTTTGACACAACAGCGTGATGTGGTAAATAAACACTATTCATGAAAAAGTCTTGTTTAGAAATCTTTTCCATATGTCCCATACAATATTTATCATATTCTTCGAGAACTTCATTATACTTTTGTTTTAGATCTGGTGATTCTTCTTATCGCATGTTCAATTGTTTCAATTTTCGCATTGCTATTACTCTGCTGTTTTCTTCTGGTGATTTAGGATTGTCTATTTTTAAAGGTAACTGTACGATGCATCTTCCGTTGCTATTTCTTGAGTGTGTACTTTTAAATAATTCGTCACATTTTTCTTCGCCTTTTGTTAACCTTCTCTTAAAACTTATATTTCCCATAATGATTTTAACATATCATATATGTTTGTAAGTTGATGCATAAGTATCAAACCTCCTTCTTGATTTGATTATAGGCTATCATTTACTATGCCTAAAATTATCTAACCCAATGTACTCTTTTGAGCACATGGTACCTGGCGGACCTTTTATGACCTTAATCAGAAAAATTTTCCCCTAATAATAGGTCAGTGGGTTTTGAAGTGTTGAAACATGGGTCGGCTAACTCAAATCCCTGTAAGGGGGGCCAGTTACTAAATTGAATTGATTTACTAGGTAATTTTGAAGTAAGTTGTTTTAAATTATATAAGCTTTATTTTCAGCCTGAATTGTTTCTTACATCTTGAACCTATTTCAATTTGAATTGATTCATTTATTCTTGACATTACTGATCTCACACCAATAATACTTCTCTTTGTGGCATACCTGTTAGCTTTTAACAGTTGGGCGGCACGCTCACTAATCAAACATCCTTGTGACTCTGAATCGATGAATGCTCTTAAAACAGTAGTATATCCAACCTCACTTCTCATAGTAACTACTGCTGTCCCTAATAATACTGTTCTACTATTATTTGTCTGTGTTTGTAACGTTGTCACTGTATTAATTTGAACTGATGTTTCTTCAACATTTGTATGTTGGACCCTAGGTAGCATATTATCCTGTAAATTACCTTGGGTACTCGCTGTAGGTGAATGATGAAGATGCGTATGTTTGTGGCAAATTCTGCATGTACTAGTTGATCGACAAGCCTTAACAAGATGTCCTGGGATTAAACAATTGTAACAGATATGATTTTTGTTTGCATATTCTCTTCTATTTTATAGTTCCATTTTTCCAAAACTTTTGCAATGACAAACAAAGTGCATGTTTTTCATTACATAATGCACAATCTTTAATATTGGTTGAAACCTGATATAAATGGACTATTGTTTTATCCTTTGGTGAAGACTGTATTAATAATTCAAGTGTTCGAAACTTCAATTCCATAAATTTTTAAATGTTGTTAAAGTGGGTAGATCCTCGCTCACTTCTTTACTTACAAATTCTTCCCATTCTTTATGAGATTTTGAATGTAATTTATTTGAGACTAAATATATAATTAGTGGATCCCAATGCCCAGTAATAATATTCAAGTTTTTTAGGCCATGAAGGTTTTCATTAGTAGTCATCAAGCCAAGATTTAATTTGACTTACCGAAGCCCTTTGAATTTTTCTTTGGTTAAACATTCTCTTTAATACGGAAGTAGCAATAAGCCTTTTGTTACTGTAGCGCTGCTTCAACACTTCCCAGGCCTGGTCATAGTTTGCTTCCGTTACTTGTATCACCACCTCCACCACCACCTCAGCCTATGATCGTCCACTGCTGGACGTAGGCTTCCCCCATTGATAACATCATTGGGGGAAATGCCATAATCGCTACGCTTAGCAGGCGGGTTGGCGATCGCAGTATGTGCCACCATACTAAGAAAAGGACGCTGCTGCCCGTACTCCGGTGGTTTTTACATCCAGATACAAGACAAATAGACATGTTCATGCACACAAATGTTTGTCTTGAGTGGGATTCGAACCCACGACCTGCGGCGCGAGAGGCAAGTGTCTTGCCACTGCGCCAACCGGTCAGTCACTTGTTACTTGTTTGTATATGCCTTAATAAATTTTCTGCTACCGCACTGACTTGCCTAATTTCAAATATTGTGATATTTGTACTTTACTGATTGAATTGTTCTGGTAAATGAGAGAATTGAATAAATCATGTAACGTGGGCCAATCTTCATAGCTGCCAGAAAAGGTAGGTATCTATATTCGGTAATTTGACTTGCGTGACTGGGAGTGGTCCTTTGTTCTCAGCGATCTTGGTAGTATGAATAATTTGAGGTTGTACTGCATCCAGTGCGTCTTTCATTACTGCTTTTACTTGAAGATATATTTCCTCGCACGTGTAAAATACCTCGTTGTTGAAATAGTCAAATAGCCATTTTCTTTGTTCTTTCGACACTGATTTGAGCAAGTTATTATGTGCGGCTTAGAAAGTGTTCCAATAGTCTTCGACGTAATTTAATTTACTTACCAAATATTCCTTTGTCATGCGTGCCTTTGGGCATTTTTTGAAGTTTTCACTGGCCCTTACGATGTTAGTGTATACATCGTCCAATATGTGTTCAGTATTTGTTCGCATGTCTCCATTTTCGAAAGAAATTAACAAATTCACTTGAATTATCTTGTATTACAATTATTTTGCACCCCATGCGCATTTTTTTCGATACACCACCGTCTTCACACTTTTCGTAATATTTCCGATCCAGCTCAATGCAGACCACTATGTACTTTATGTCTTTAACAATAAGAATCGGTTAAGATTGATTGTCAATGCAGTGAATAAAAGAGCTCCTTACTGTACAAAAATTTTATTACCGACTAATTGCGACGATGGACTATTTACCAAAGATGCGATTTTTACCAAAGATTAATTCAACTGAATACAACTGAAATGTAGTTCACATAACAATAGGTTCAAGTAATTTGTTTGGCCAATTTGATTTTATTTTTGGCAATTGGATCATACGTCTTTGAAGTAAGCAAAAAAGTAGTTATATTTTTGCCCTGGATCTGTTGATTTTTTAAAACATATCCACTAATCTCTATTCTGCAGCCGTCATCAATGTCAGGAGACAGTTTCTTGCACAATTTCTTGTGAAGCCTCATTATTACTAAATTGACCATTATCGTTTCCGGGTTGGAGTAAACGATCCAACGATTTAGTTTTATGCGATAAACTTTTACACTTTCTATGTTTACTGGAATTGAAAGAAATAATAGTGTGAAACTCCATGATTTCAGTGACACATTCGTTAATCGCGATGCTGAATCTTCTTGCACGGCTGGGAAAGCGGAATTGCTTTCGATCCTTTCTTAAGTATTTGTAGATTTTTTGGTAGGATACGGGTGGTAATGTGATTTCTGGATATATGTAGCGGGATCAGTTTTTAATAAGTCAACACTTCATTTGTGATTATAGGGATGTACATTATAAAATTTTATCAGATTTTGTTTTACATAAGCTTTTATTTCTTATCAATTCATCTGTATCGACAATCGATGTGTGTACCACATTTACTATACTGAATGCAATAGCTGTTTCTATCTCTAAATGTATGTACAAGTTTTGAAACCTACATATGTAGAAAAGTATTATACAGATGGATCAATGAAGTGCTCGTTTGATGGAAAATAGTTCTGTTCAAAATATTGTTTATATACTTACACTCTACTCACTCTACTTGAATAAAGTTTCGTCTGGTGAAATTAACATTATGCGTAAAAGATCCAACTGAACCAAAATCGTGATTTTATTTTCCATTTTCGGTTCTATATAATGGTAAGTACAGGTAAATCTCTAAAAAAATTGTTTGTTTGGTAAAATATCTTTTACAAAACATTCGTTGTGTCAAGTGTGTACTAATTTTTGATTCAGTCTGGTGACCATGGCTTCCCGAAGGATAAGAAATCCAGATGTATCTAAATTTCTAGCTGAGTGTACTGTGTGTATGTATGTGATACTGTAATAGTGCTACTATCCGGGGACGGTATAAAATATAACGAACGTTTCCCGGATGTTGAGGGAACAGTTAGTGTTTCTGAATCTGACAACTGTATAGGTTCTGACGGGCTGTCGGAGATGAAATATGTCAGTGATGACATCGTCTAAGTGTTTTTGAAAGTTTTGCTCTTTGTCATCTATGTTTACTTTCATGGAGATGTCATAGCATTTATTCTAATTCTCAAGAAGGCTTCGGCTTTAGAGTTTTGTTTTATGTTTTTATAGACAATTTCATAGTCAAATTCGGCCAATCGCAATTTTCATCTCGTGAGTTTGTTGTTAAGTTCTTTAAATGAATTTAACCATGCTAAGGTTCGGAGACTTGTGATTTTTTCTACATTGCAATGAATTTCTACACTGCAATGAATCAAAAGGAAAATCATCGAAATATTCTGATGGTATGTCAAAACACGTATTAATTTCTGTTTACGCACTTATTATACTTTGTGCTGATTTACTGGGAATTAGTTTGATATCCAACCATTTTCACACATAATCAAATATTATTAATATTATATAAGTTCTTTTGACAGGACTCCAAAATATCCTCTCAGCTCCAAACAACAAAACTCCTATTTTAGAAAATATTGTATATAAAAAATTATATATATATATATATAT
>DWLR01006263.1:0-10214 GCA_018246295.1 Papilio alexanor hazarajatica
GCCGGCAACGCATCTGCAGTTCCTCTGGTGTTGCGGATGTCCATGGGCGTCGGTTCACTTATGTTAGGCGACCCGCTACTCGTTTGCCTCCCTTATTCTATAAAAAAAATTAGTGATAGAACTAGCTCCTACAACCTTCGAACGGGAACTATGGTTCTTCGATGAGTATGTAATATACAATGTAAAATTGCAAACATGTTCGTTTGTAATGGTCGTGGTCATTTTTTGTATAAATGTCCTGTTGTATAAATGCAATTCCCTAGTTACTCATATATAAACTATTAGTTTAGTGGCGACATCGAGATGTTCGCACTTCTTACACATGTATAGTAAAAAGTTCCAAATGAATAAGGGTGTTGTGAGCTAGTAAAATATGTAATTGAGTTAATGCAGATTTCATCTATAGAAATATATTTAAAGAATTAAGGTGACAACTGTACAAGACGTGTAGAATTATGTAATTCCTTTGGAAATATTGACTATGATATTGTTAAATATGAATTATTAAATTAATATAATAAAATACAACAGTCCCCATAATGTGTACAAACATTTAGTTTTTCCTGTTTTGGATAAAAATGTTGGATCTTAAATTTTCCGTTGCTGTTCGTCGCTTTCTCTGATCTCCCTTGTTACGAATTAAGGCATTAATTTCTTAACTATGTTAGTTATCTACAACAAAATGACAATATGTATTGTTTTACACATCAACATTCATTTTATGTAATTACTAGAGACTCGCAATGGTTTCGAGCATTTAGCAAAGCATCTTCGAAAGTGTTTGTTAATATTAAACATTGTAAAAGACAATTATAATCTACATTGAGTGCTCAATTATTACGTTTATTTCGATGAGGGGGGGATACACTAAACGAAAAAGTAGCATCGTAAATAATTAATTTTTAATTAAATTATATTAAAAAAATGGAAATGATTATTTTGAGTCAACCATGGGTGATACAAAAATGCCACTACGGCCTATTCTCTAATTTTTTTACAAACTAAAATTTAAAACATTATTAACCGACTCCAAAAAAGGAGGAGGTTCTGACTGTTCGTCCACTGCTGGACATAGGCCCTTCCCCATTTATCGCATCATTGGGGCGAATGTGCCATAATCGCCACGCTTGGCAGGCGGATTGGAGATCGCAGTGTGTTCCAACGTATTAAGAAAAGGACGCTGCTGCCTATCCTCCGGTGGTCTTTATATCCAGACTCAAGACAAACAGACATGTTCATGCACACAAATGTTTGTCTTGGGTGGGAATCGAACCTACGACCTGCGGCGCGGAAGGCAAGTGTCTTGCCATTGCGCCAACCGGTCAGTCAGGTTGTACTCACTTGTATTTTATGTTTGTTACCTTAGAACTTCGTAATTATGAACCGATTTAAAAAATTGTTGGAAAGAACACATTCGCAAGTGGGTCCCATTTAATTTTAAACGTCATTGTACCTTGGGTTTCAAAGGCGTACCTAAGATTACATATTGGTAGATTTAAGATAACTTCTGTTTGGACTTAATGGATTTGTATTGAGACATACCGTGGCTATAAATAACTTAATGACATAAATAAAATTATATAAATTTTAATTCGGTTTTCTTTTTGTTAAAAAGAATTAAAAGATTATTTTGATGTATATCTTATCTTTAAGCCATACATCAATTATACATTGGCTCACGCAAGCCATGAAAGTAATTTTTTTTTGGCGACTTTAAGGAGATTTATAAATGTTGTTTTTATTTATGCAACCGGACAAAACATATTTTCATGTTTCTAAATCTGTTGGATGGATCAGACGGTGTTAATGGATAAACAGACAGACGTGGAAGGCAAGTTTCTTTTGTCCTATGTATAGATTTCTCACACCTATAAGATTCGAATTTACCGGTTTCCCGCGGATAATGTTTACGATATGGAATGGAATATTTACGTCTAGTCGATGTTTTCTGTATACACGAAAACATCGAAGGAACATTCCTTATTTAAGGTATCGCAGTGCGCGAGTATACGTGATTAGATTAATATTGTGTTCCTCTCACTGTGCATTCGCGGTGAACCACCACAAACTCTAGTCCTAAAGTTTTTTTGTGGGCTGATCACATGTACAGGAGCTCGATGTCGTCTGATACGAGGCTAATCGGTAAGTAACGATTACGAGCAACGCACATTTTCGGATTAAATTATTTAAAATATATATATACATATAAATAAATGTATAAATACTGTTTTATTTGTTTCAATTTATCCCACGGTCTCCATATATAAAATATGATTATAAAGGGTTTTACGTAATGAAGTCGACTTTTTAAAAGTTATTATGTACTTTGATTTGATTCGAATTTTTGTATTGTTTTGCAGGCCGAGCAAGAGTTTCAAGAGCATCTGAACAGCTTGAAGGTCAAAGTTGAAGATGGGACCACTCGATGCATGGTGGAGCGGCGTGGGCGCGATGTGTCACACAACTGGATCTACTTGTGCTACCCCTGCGCCGCCGTATGCTGCGGAGAGAACATACTGCAGGTAAACGAAAATAAATATTAGATTCCCTGTTGAATGCTGGTTAAATTCTTATAAATGTTAATGAAATAATCGTAAATCTCAAGTGTGCCCACTTTTCTTATTCATATCTACCACATTTCATTATCACTTTTCTTATTTCTAATTTACAGATGCATATATCGGGAAAAAAACACAAAAACAAGCTAACGCTTAGGAGCGTTTGGCCTCCAAGCATTTTTGAAAATCATCCATACATACTCAAAGAAAAGGGACTGATAAAAACTGGAGGTGATTAAATCAAAACAATTTTTTTACAATTAATGTACATTACAAATATTAATAGATACTAATATGACGAAAATAAAACTGTATGACTCATATAACTATAGCTATGTTATGACTAATGCTAAAAAATAATATTATTTACAGCAACATCGAAGATCAATCTAAAGATGGCTGAAGAAGTTGTTATCCATAAAAACATGTCTGAAACAGATCTGAGATATGAAAAATATAAAGTCATTTGCCACATTCAAGAGACATTGGATAATGTCAAGTGAGTCATATAATGATATTTTGCTTATGTCAAACTGACTGAATCAAAAGTAATAGTTAATTTAATAAAATCCAGATACCCAACTGACTATTACGTTATGCCAAGTATACGCATTTAATTACACCTCATACTTCTATAATAGGATGTGGCAAACGAGTAAGCTGATATCAAGTGACCGCTACCCGTAGATATCTGCAACAAGCCGAGCTGCAGATGTGTTTTGATGGACGGCAGAGGGGCAAATAAAAAAAAAGTATAATTAGTTTTCCTCTCCATTCCCTCCCTCATCAATTCCTACTTTCCTTTCCATCCTTTACTTATTAGAAATGAATGGGAAGGGTAAGAGTACTGGAATTTGGCTCCGGCAACTGTCTCATCAGACGAAACGCAGAACACTTCTACTTCACGCCTGTCTTCTGTGAGGTCGTGGTATTTCAACGGTCGAGCGGGCCATTCGGCAACATATGTTAATTTTGCTGGCCCAAGGGTTAGACCTTAGCGTTGTTTGTTAGTTCCCAACATTACCGTACTTGGCAACCATGACATTTAACTTCTGTGAATTATTATTCGACACATTTTTGTTTGCAGAACGCCACTATTGGGCACGGAGTACTTGGTCGAGCACCCGCCGGAGGGGGCGAACCAGGAGCCCTCGTACCTTTGCACGCTGTGCTCGAAACAGGGCCACCAGCGCACCATCGTCAACCATCTCACCTGCTTCCTACACCGCTGCAATTACTTTGTAAGCTGTAACTTTAATACTTATCTATTTCAATAACGCTTTAAATCAAATTAAGCGATAAAAAGCAGCTGTATGTGATGACTAATGGGCAGCCTCTAGCAAAGAGGTACTATGATCTTATAGAATACTAGCAGACCCGGCCACGCGTTGCTGTGGCTGAGTGATTTAGGATGGATTTAAAAGACAAAAAACAACATAACATCTTAATTTTGTTGTTCTTATATTTCACTGCATTATATAACTGTAAATTAGTGGTTAAATAATATACAAAATATAAAAAATAATATACAACACATGAAAATAAAATGAAGAATAATCCAGAAAGATCAAAAATCACATGCACCACGTGTAGTTGTAAAAGAAATTTCGATTTCAACGGTAGCGCCATGTATGAAAAGTCCGTGATAAGCGGTCCGACAGATAACAACAATCAACCTTGATAATCAGTTTTTTTTATTTATAAATTATTGAGACCATTAAGCGAAATAAAAACTATCCTATCTCTCAAGTTGGACCAAATTACACATAATAGTCAACTTTCATCAAAATCGGTTGAGTTGGTGAAGAGTTCGCTGGGAACATACATTGTGACACTGGATTTTTATATATTAAGATGGGTGTGAAGTAGAGGTCCCACCTCAGCCTATGATCATCCACTGCTGGACATAGGCCTCCCCCACTGATCGCATCATTGGTGGGAAATGTACCGTAATCGCCACGCTTGGCAGGCGGATTGACGATCGCAGTGTGTTCCACCATACTAAGAAAAGGAAGCTGCTGCCCGTCCTCCGGTGGTCTTTACATCTAGACACAAGGAAAATAGACACACAAAATGTGTGTCCTGTCATGTGTAGAAATCGAACCCACGACCTGCCGCGTGAAAGGCAAGTCTTACCACTGCGCCAACCGGTCGTTAGTAGCAGTATAGATATAATGCCTATTGGCATTAAGTCTTACATTTGTACTTGATTTGTGCAATCAAATTTGAATAAATATTTAAGAATGTGATAAGCTATCATGATATAATGGTAAACATAAGATTTTTTGCTGTAAATACCCCCACAGGAACCATTCTGGTATACCGCAAAAACCCTTAGGTCGTCCGTACCAATTATATGTTACTATAAACAATGTATTGTTCTGTTCTGAGAGTTTATATTTGCGTACCAGGCGCGTCACTTCTACAAAGCGTCGACGCTGCTGGCGCCGCACCGGCGACGAGTCACCAGCCGCAAGGGCGTCGCCACCATCGTCAACCGGCTGGCGCAGCGCATCGAGGACAAGTACGGCCGCCTCAAGCCCGTCAACATCGACAAGGAGGAGTTCGAGAAAGACAAGTCAGTATACATCTTATCCTATCTTATATGATACTATACATTCTTATGAAATTTTGTATTTAGTAGGTACGGTTTTTATTTTTAAGTTTATATCTACACATGTGTCTCATCCATTAAAACAAAAATTCTCTAAAAAAAATATGTTTTTAAAATAATTCATGTAAGAAAAGTTATGTTCATCGGCTTTTGATAAATACATTTTGCATTGTCTATTGCTGGAATGATATCAATGGTAACATATTGATCTTTTTGTTAAATATATTATGATATTATCCAATGACTAAATATCTATTCTGAAAAAAAAACATGATCTTATATACAAAAGATAATGCAAAGCGTAGCTCTATATATAGCTAGTACTATGTAATATGCCGTCCTAACATAATCTCAAGAAAAATGTACATTATTTCTTCCGGTTCGATAAAAGCAGTCAAGTATTTGCTTATTACAATTATACGTAAAAATGTATGTAAAAATGTACATGAAAGATTTTATTGTTTGTTTTTATTTGAATAGGGAAAGTATAATCCAATGGATTTTCAAGGGGTTTCACTTTTCCGAAGATCTGGGCCTCACTTTCGAGGAGGTGGTGGATGAAGAACTGATTCGTTCTCTTGCGGAAGCTGGTGAGTACACACGTGAATCTTATATAATTAACTATCTATACGTTATTTGAATAAGGAGTTTTTTATTATTGCTAATTGAGTGAAAACTTAAACCAAAAAGATTACTTCATCAAATAAATAATTCCAGTTACTATTATTCTAATACAAAGTGTTAATGTTTATTAATTTTATGTTAATACATTTTTTATTTTTTACAGAATCATATAACAAGAAAGATGAAAGGTAAATTTGTTGTTGGTTTAATTTTATCTCGTTCAATAATTTTACATGTTTTGATCATATAGGCTGAATTTATTTTTAGAAATCCATCACCCCCCGTCGTACCAGCTCCTACCCGGCCGCGGCCCTCCGCGTTTAATGTGAGTGTATTATTTAGTTAAAAAAAAAACTTTAACAAGTGATTCCTCTTAAATTAAACCGTTCGTTTCACACATTCCAACAATATGTATAGGAGTAATAATATAGAAGTCCATAAATTATCATTCTTCATCAGGCTGGTCACCATCAGGAACACCCTGGCTCCACGGAGTCGCTGTCCGACGTCAGTGAGGATGAGCTGCAGCGCGACAGCACCGGGGACAGTGACCACCCAACCAACAAGTCAGTGTCATTTGCCCACTTCCTATCATCAAATATCAGCATCTCATTGTGCTCGTTGCAAATTCCTAACGGTAGACACTTAACACCAAGGGAACCACATGCTTGTTTGCTATCCTCATCCATAAAAAAGATGATCTTATATGTTTGGAAGTGTATATTTATAAAATTTAAAGTGTTGTTCGGTACCCATAAACTAAAGGGGACAAAGCGAATAAGTGAGAATTTCTTGCATTTTATTTAGTAGTAACCTAATTATCTTAAGGAGTAATAAATTATTGTTAGCGCGCGCAATAGCCTTACGAGTAAAGTATCAAATTCCTTCCCCTTTAACTCGTCCATAACTGTCGTGTGTCGCCAGACATAACAGGGACTTAGGTTCATCACACAATCTGGTCAAATTGTGAAGATATCTATTAAATTAATATTGTACCTACATAATAACAAAACGTTAATAATCAATAGTTAACTTAAGAAACCATTAAACCTGACTGATAGGGGGGGGGGGGTACTATGACACTTCGGAGAAGAATACAATACGAATTACTCTCACTCTCTCAATTTCACTCTTAAAAAAACCGATCAAGCCATTTAGGCTACATTAGGTCAAAATGAAGCATTATCCTGTTAGTTCGACAATAATGAGGTCGATGCGAAGTATGTTTCTCTTCATATGATACATTGTAAATGTTTTATTACGTAGTGACGCATAGTTACAAAGTATGGTGTTTGATGTTACAGAGAAAAGAGAAAACTACCACAAGACATATATCCGAACAGCCGTGGGACATATCGCTCACGTTATTCTATTAGAAATGCTCCAGATGTGGATAAGGTATGTAATAATTTTGTAATTTATAACTCGGAGTTAATATAAACAAGTTATAAAATTTATCACAATCTTGTAATGATAAAAGATTTGTTTTTTGTTCCGGATAAAAAATGACTGAGGTCGTAATTCCGATTTAATAAATTCTTTGACAAATTGAAAGCTCTTCAATTGTCAAAGATAGCTACCACCGAAGCTCGGATGGATTGATAGTTAATTTATATCCAGACACAAGGGGTGTTTTGATTAAGTGCTGTCTAGGGGCATATCCAATAAGAAGTTTTAGTATTCTAGGTAAATTTGCCGACATCCAAATTTAAATGAAATCTATGTACTTAGATTTGTACACCACATTACTTTCATATCAGGCAGTGAAGCCACAAAGTAACAATTACAAAATGGTGTTACTCGAAGAGAAGAAGCGTTCGGCGATAGAAGCTGCTAAAAAGACACTCGCCTACCACGAGAAGAACCCAGAGAAGCATCCTCTGTACCCTGAGGAATGGAAGAAGTTCTGGAACAAACGCTACAAGGAAATACAAGCTGGTATGTTGAAAAAGTCGTTTATTCACACAAATGTATTTAATATTTTGTTTATTATTTTCTCCCTGTTATCCGCAAAAAATATAAAGAAGAAAATGTATAAAGTATACTTGCAAATTAAAATTGATGTGTATTTATTAAAACTAATTACAATATATTTTAGAAGGCAAAGATCCATCGAAACACGATTTCAAATCAGAATGGATACCATTCTGGACGGCGCGTATGAAAGAATTACACGACGAGGAATTGCGAATTAATATCTCGGAACTGTACCGGAGAATGTGCGTGCCCATGCCGGAGTCGGAAGCATTCGGCGAGAGCAGGCATTCGGAAGATGATAGAAGATCTCCCAGTGGGAAAAGACGGTCGCCTAGCTCGAGAAGCCGCGTGCCCAAAGGCCATAGCCGCAGCCGGTCACCCCTTAAGAACAGATCGCTCGGTCCAAGGAGGAGGTCGCCTGACTCCAGAAGGAGATCTCCCGACCTGAGAAGAAGATCGCCTATCCTGAGAAGGCGATCTCCAGACTTAAGAAGAAGATCCCCCGACATTAGAAGGCGGTCACCAGATATGAAGAGAAGATCGCCTTTCCCGAGAAGGTATTCGCCCGATGGATACGATCGCCCGATCTCACCTAAACGCAAGTCGCCGTACCCCAGGCACAGGAGTCCCGACTCGAGGAAACGGTCTCCAATGATCTATCGAAGAGACAGGAGGTAATTAAATAATATACATAAAATCAAACATTTTCGTAAATGTTTATGTAACGCGAATTGCTTATTTCACAACTGAAGTTCTTCAGAATGGTTAGACCGATGTTTGAATGATGGTCTTATCATAGTCTGGGACAAAAATATACGCAATAATTCCGTTCTCACTCCTTCCTCCTATCTTTTTCTTTATTCACTCCCCCTCTCCTTACCCCTATTTGCTGTTTGCTGCTTTTGATGATTTGGTATTTTCTTATATAAAAACCAACCGACAAATTCATGCAGTGTTGAGTATATAGTTTTGTATTTATAATCTCTTTTATTGTGGTAATTTGATATGTGGTTTTTTGGAACGTAGATCTCCAATGCCGCGGCGTCGCACACCGGAATATCATCACAGCCCGGGACGCTCCCGAAGCCCTTATAAAAAGTTAGTATGTCTGATTAACAGCTTTCAAAAAAGACTTATTATTTATTTATAAAATGGAAATTAAAAATATTCCAAATATTAGGAGATTAGATTCAACCGGCGCGTACGGCAGAGAGGACTTGCGGTGCAACGTGAGTCCGCTCTCGCAACGCGCGGAGCACCGCAACGTCAGCCCCAGCGCCCACACCGCGCCCTCCCTGCAGACCGTGCTCATCTCGGACGACGAGCTTCGACCGTGCGTATATCTCTTGACTATAGTATAACATCTGGCTGACCACCAAGAAGCTGTTACGTGGGCTCACCTCGGATTTGGTTCACACGAGTCGATGGCAGTTTGACGTTTGAGACTGACTGGGTGATAAGGTGACTCGTAGTCACTACCGCAGCTCGAAAAAGGCCACAATAAATTCACGAATACACTACAAATAATAATTGATTCTTTTCAGCATTTCCTAAGTAAATTTTAAATTTGATACCTTAGTAATTTCTAAATTTTATAGTTTAGGTGTTAACAAAAGTTTCTTTGAAAACAAAACAGTGACGATGGTCTCTCACCGTGGAACTCCGACAATGACATCGATTCGGTTGACTCTATGACCGAGAGACGCTCGCACAGTGCGAGCATGGCGTCACGCACCTCACGCAGCGGACACGGGCACCACGGAGGGCGCGGGCCGCGCGCCGCCCCCGCACCCAAGGCGCCGGCGCCGCAGGACTTTGGACCCACAGACAACGTGATCGCCACGCTGCGCCTGCTCGTCGCACTCGAAGACTACCTCGGCAGCCTCGGACCCAAGGTCGTCGACCTCCTCACTGAAGCTCTCAAGATGGAAAAGGTTTTTTTTTTTTTGTAAATCTAAAGCGAGTGCGTCAACACACTTTTGTTGGTTCTGCCGCCTGGGTCCTGGATACTTCATTTATATTCATAAGTACAGCTAGGACTGAGATTTTACTCACCCGCGATATATATCGCTCGCCCGCGTTTTACATCCTTTTCAGCCTAAGATCATTATAACTCTCTTCTTATCGTTATATTACTTTCTGCCTGACTCCTAATGGTAGTAGCGTTATGTTGAATTGCCTAAAATCTTCCCTAATAATTGGGTGGCCAATGCAAAAAGTATTTTTCAAATCCTATTGGTAGCTGCTGAGATTACCGCGTCAAAGCAAACTCTTCAGCGCCCTTCTATTATATTATTTTGTGTGTAAAGGAGAAAGCGAACTCGTCGGAGGAGCTGCTGGACCGCACGAGCGCGGTAGCGCTGCTGGAGACGGCGAAGGAGAAGCTGAAGGGCGCGGCGCAGGCGGGGCTGGTGGCGGGCAGCGCGGCCGCGGCCGTGCGC
>DWLR01006264.1:0-10213 GCA_018246295.1 Papilio alexanor hazarajatica
TGTGTGTGTGTGTGTGTGTGTGTGTGTGTGTGTGTGTGTGTGTGTGTGTGTGTGTGAGAGAGAGAGAGAGAGAGAGAGAGTGAGAGAGTGAGTAAGTGAGTTTGTGAGTGAGTGAGTGAATCAGTGAGCGAGTGAGTCAGTTGGTCAGATGAGTCAGATGAATTATATGAGTTAGATGAGTCAGATGAGTTAGATGAGTCATATGAGTCAAACGAGTCAGATGAATCAGACGAGTCAGATGACTCATATGAGTCAGATGAGACAGAGTGAGAGATAGTGTCTTAGGCGAGTCTGAGTGCGAGTGTGAGACTGAGTTTGTGAGTGTGAGTGTGAGTCTGAGTTTATGAGTGTGAGTGGGAGTGGAAGTGTGAGTGAGAGTGGGAGTGTGAGCGTGTAAATATATATAAGTATTGAGTAGGTATGATATGGGTAAACTTATGTTATTTGTTTAGACTATTTTAATTCAAAAATATTACAAAATAACAATGAAAAACATCCATTTATTATGATTCATGCCACATCTAGTTAACACGCACTTCATTAAATCAGCGGCAAACTCGACTGCATCGATCGTGCACTTTTTTATTTGTATCAAATAAATTGGTTTGTTTGCAAGTTATTTATGTTTACCTACATTTTGTGCTTTCTTTTTTGTCATGTCTAATAATCTGTACGCTTGCAACATGTTTTAAAATATTATTTGTATATTCCTTAAGTGAGAGAAATGTTAATTCATATTAAGGAAATAAAGACTTCTAAACCTTAAAACTCTACACGAAATACCACGATCAATCGATCGAAGCAATACATCATGCAAGAGTTAAAACTATTTGCTCATTTTACTAAAGAAAAAAAAACATTCAAGTAGCTAGTAGTAAGTAGATATTAAATAGATAAAGATATAAAGAATGAGACAATATGGATATTTTTTTCTTTTGCATAATACTGGAGTGCAAATATGCATGATGTTAAAAACATGGTAAATCTCTGGTATATTAGCAATATATATATAATGGTGTTAATTGGCCAAGAACAACGTAACTATGAATACTTTATTCAGACAGGTCCATGGGGTATGGCAGCTGGTTTAGTCCTTACGGGGTCACAACGGATGGCATGGGAGTACCGCTCATAATAAACACTGCTCAGTTAATTATTTTCGCCGTAAGTATATAGTTTTGCTTTAAAATGAATATTAACTCGATGGAAATGTTTCGACCTTTTTATGTTCAGTTCCTTCTGTCATTGCATTAGATTTTAGATCTAGTCGTATACCTTCTACATGGTTTCAGATAATATATTTATGTCTGTATATGTGGAGTGAAGAATTAAGACAATTTCATGCTGTAATGATTAATGTTATAATTTATTACTTCAATATCAGACAAAATCGGGAATAGGGAAACTCTGATTCCACAAATTCTGATCGAAGTTATTACATCCACACAATACAAACAATGTAAATTGTTTGACGTAAACTGGAATATTTTAAAATTTATCATAATAATACGCAACAATTCACCATTGCAGCGCATCATGCTGTATTTTGATGTATTTTAAAATACATCAACATAAAGTTGTCTCCATCAAATGGATAAATGGTCATTTAGTTTATAAAATATTTAGTACTGTAAAAAATGAAATATAAAAAATCACATATATTCAAGATGCTTGAGAGTTCAACTAATGGCTGAAATACAAAAAGAGCATTTCTATAGAAATGGCATTGACGCAAAAAATCTTTAACGCACCTTGTTATTTTCAGAGCCTTGTTCTACTGTTAGAATATCAACAGATAGCAAAGCTTTGGAACGAGGTGGAAAAACGGCGTGCCTATCCTCTACCTACCAGGAAATATGATAGTCCAGACGTGTTTGCAGAGAAGGAGTATATAAGAAACACGATCCAAAGACGTGAGTTAATTTATAGTATTTTTACTTTCATTAAAACAAAAAAACTAAATTATATAACATGGCACAACCCCTCCCTTTCATGTAAGGGATAGTAATACAATTACAAGTTTTTGATTATAATTTAAGTACCAAACTTAGATTGTAAACACACAAGCATGTAGCGTTTGTCAATTATAATATTCTTTTTATTTTTATTTTCAACAGCAATAGAAACCATAAAGGAGACGATGCTCGTGAGCCGGTGTTGGAAAGTCTACTTCTTACTGTTCAGAAGCAAATTGTTCGGTTTGAAGGACGTCAACTTTTCTTTAAGAAGAGGTAAGATTGTCTTTCTTAACATTGTTACGTTAGTTATCAGTAAGAAATTATTATATTATGTTAAATTATTAGCTGATACTTAGCTTGCGATACTCCACGCGATTAGATTTCTACATATTATAAATTGTTTTGAATTGTTGTGAAAAAATGTTAGCTGTTGCGGCTGACATCAGAGGCATTTCCGAACTGGTATAATTTAAAGTTTAATCGTGTAAAAATTTCCTTAAAGGCCGGCAATAAATCTATAGTTATTATTGTGTTCGGAACGGTCGCCGGTGATAATCCAACATCGGGCAAACCGTGACCACGAGTTCCTTTTCTCTGGTCTCCGTTTTCTGTGTTTATCCTTTTACCAAAATGACACGTTTCTTACTGCTAGAGGTATAACATTATCATTTTACACCAGTTGATACTCGGTATTATATCTAAATTCTATCAACCATGCTGTAGTTAGTAACTATATAATTTTATTTATTCTTACTTATAAACAGGCGAATGCTTCGGTCTGGTTGGATTGAACGGCAGCGGGAAAACTACCGCCTTTAAGGTGATAACACGCAACCACTTCCTAACGAAAGGAACCGTTTACGCCAAAAATTACTTTATGGATAAAAACACGCGCAAGGTATGTTGATACCATCAACTCTTAATGACTCTCATCTATACTCCTTTATCTCCAAAATCTATACTCCTTTATATCAAAATGATTTTTGGTGGAAAGTATTTCATGTTTCAGAATATGGTTTTTGTCGGTGTTTGGTGTATATGCTATTGATTTTCGAACTGTTTCCAATACGAATCTATTTTATTTTTCTCTCCCAACATTTTTACTTCCAGTATTTGCACAATCTTGGCTACAGTCATCAGACAATCGGCCTGGACTTCTTCCGGACCGGCGAGGCGAACCTGCGCACGCTGATGGTATTCCGTGGCATCTCGGCTGCGGACATCGCGAACGAAAATAATACTTGGTTTAAAGTTATTGGTAAGGTTATTAAAAAAAAGACGTAAGTTCCATAGAAGTGGCAAATGAACTATAGTAGTTCATCTAGTTAATCGACAATGATAAAAGTAGCTCGAACTCACAAAGTACTAGATGGAAAATAGAGATCTTTCAATTTTTGCATTTTCTGGGTAAATGATTAGAGCCACCAATTTCCTAATAGTTAGGTCGTCTATTTTCTTAACTCAATCTCAACAATACCCTTTTAAATTACACAACCCAAATGCATTCAACAAGTTGCGCCAGCAAAGGAAATCCTTTGCTTCAATATTGAAGGGTAGCTGTAGTATTGGTGGATTCAGGGAGGCTAGGGACCAGTGGCTTTGTTTTCTTTCGTCGTCAGGGGCCACTCCCCTGCCCCCAATGACAATCCTGGGTGCGCCACTGAGCAATATAAACAATAAACACGTCAAATGATTTTGTTATGTGTAGGTATTGATCAGTTCCGTTCGTTCGTGGTATCGGGCTACAGCGGCGGCATGCGGCAGCGGCTATCGGCCGCGTCGGCCCTGAGCGGCGGCACGCCCGTAATGCTGATGGACGAGCCCACGACTGGCCTGGATCCGGCCGTGCGCCGCCTCGTTTGGGAGGCGCTCGAGCACTGCGTCGCATACGGCCGGTCCCTAGTCATAGCTTCGCACAAGTAAATAATCTCACATCGTTATAAACATTGATGAGTTACGGGTGATCGAAACTAGTTACGCCTATTGATTTTAATTGTTTTTGTGACCTCCTGTTGCCTTAACCGATTGACAATTGGTCAAGCCGTTGAGGTGAGAGATGTCATTCGATCTGATGACGATCTATGTTTTTTATTTATTTATTTTTAACAAAAATTAGCCTAAGAATTTGTATTAATGTAAATAACATCTTTAGCAGTTTCGATTTTTTTATGTTTTGCCCTTTTCACTCATCTCAGAAGTTGAATTTCCAAAAATCCTTTCTTAATGATCGTTAATAAAAAGTTGTAAGTTCTAAAGTTGATAGGTGACTCAAATTCCTATTTATGCGTAACTTTCAATGTTATGCTTGAAAATGTTTGTTTAGATCTCATAACTATTAGCGATGACACCAAAGCACGCTCTTATTTTGAGAAACTGACACATGATTTGCCCATCGAATTATATTCGACAATGATCTTTATTTATTTGTCAGTTTGGAGGAGGTGGAGCGGCTGTGCAACAACTTCACAATCCTGGACGAGGGCGAGATGGGCATTCTGGGCACGCCCACACACTTCCGCCTGTCGTACGCACGCGGGCACACCGTCCTCATGAAGCTACGCATCAATTCTGTTATAACCGGTACATGTTTTGTTACAAACTTCAATAATATGCATGGGATGGTGGGATGAAGTTAAAAGTACTACTGAAGAAGGCGTGAGTTCTATTATAAAATTTCTGGACAAAAATTACTTAACTCTTAATATATGTAAAACTAAGACCATCAGATTTCAATTTAAAAGCTCATACCTATATGTGAGTCAAATTCCGAACAAGCTAAGTGTGATTTCCACTTAATTGCCTCCACATCCTCAATCCGATATCTTGGAGTTTTTATAGATCAAAATCCTAACTGGAAACCACACATCAATAACCTCTCAACACGATTCAAAAAAATTAGACATATAAATTATCGTACGTTTATTAAAACTGTATATTTTGCGAAGCGTCAATCTATTTAAATTTTTATTTATTTATATTCACTTTCTTAGTTTCAAGTATCCGACCACATTATTTTATAAAAAATTGTCTGTATTACGTTTTGGTATTTATTCATTAAAAAGCTACAGTTATTAAACAGTACTAAAACCAACACTTTTCTCACAATTCTCAATAAAGGAAGACGTAATGTTTATAAATTCTACCCTGTACAACCATTTCCTTGTAACCTGATAAATAAATCGATTCCCATAGCAAAATGAATTAAATTTAAATTAAAACTTATAATTAATGAATATCTTTCTTACTTGGACTATGAGTCCACTGAGAAACTAATAATTGTTGCGTAATCAATATTTATACTTATATAAAATGTATTTGCAACAAACAACAATTATTAATACACGTGCCAAACATAGAATAGCTTAAAGTAATCTCTCATCGATGTCCAGTATAAATATATCCGATTTATCTCGATTTTATTCGAGAAAAGATTGGTTGTAATACGTTTCTTTTTTATCAGAGACGGGAGCGTCGAGGGTGGAAATGCTAAAACAATTGATGGCAACGGAATTAAACAGTTCCATCAGAGACGAGCATTTGGTAACTAATTAAATTATCACGTTACAAAAGAACTTTAATAAAATTAATGTCGTCCAAAATACGATCCAGGTGAATTTTTTATATACCATCTAATCTATCCACTCTTTTGACTTAAAGTCTACCGCTGGTCGTAGACCTAACGCTCACTGCGGTTGTTCTGTGTCCTCTATAATTCGTCAAAAGAAATCTTACGATAAACGTTTTATTTACTCCAGTCGAGTCTACGGTACATAATGGCGGCGCGGATGCAGTACAGTGAGGTTTACTGCAAGGTCTGCCGCCTGGCGCAGGAGTTTGAGGACATCGTGGAAGACTTCTCGGTGTACGACGGCACCCTGGAAGACGGCTTCCTCCAATTCATCCAGGACAGCCGGTACACCGTACGGCAGGCGCAAACCTGGTAGCCCCAACGCTTCACCAGTTGGAGACCTTAACAAAATGACGCGATGCCGTTTACAGAGGAGTTCTCATTAGAGAGGAATGTAGTGCGAACAAATTATAAAGTATTTTAACACACGTATGCCTTTGACGGGTTGTCTAATTATGTCCAACGTTCTAATTTCCCGACGCAATACATGTGGCATCATCTAAGTTTGTACGAATGTCGCCTTCCTTGCATTTTCAAATATTTCTCGAGTATCTCTTTAATGTTCTATCATGTTTACTTATTACTAGGTTTATAATATACGAGGTGAAAATAATTTTGACAGTAACTAGTGCATATTTTATTTATTATAGAAATCCAAATTATTTTGAGTAAAAAAAACTATATAGCCTGATTTTTATAAGAAATAACGTAATAATTTAAAAAATCGTTCGTGTAAGGTAGTGTGCGACATAACGCTCTACAAAATCAAAATCTCCAAAGGTCGATGTGGAATATTTATTGACGCCTCTTTTACACTGTTTCTGGTACAGTGGAATTAAATATAAACTAATGTTTTAATCGTGATTTTTTTTTGATCCTCGTTTGTATCTTCTCTTTAGCAGTCTCCTACGTGCTGCCGGGTCTAAGAATTTTTCGAAGTCAATCATTGTTTCTGAGACGCAGCAAATACTCGGCGGGTCTCTGCAGTTTTTGAGGCAGTTTCTTTCGTCTATAAATCTGTTGGCGTTACCACCATACCCGGAGTATACAAATCTTCTACAGCGACCCTTCCTATGGTCATAATACCACCTGTGATACAAATCACTATTTTTTACACTTTATTATTTATACCTCCGACGAAACAAGTTGTCATAAATTGTTGTTTGTATGTATGTATGTGGGATCGTAATTACCAAACGAATAGACTGATACGGGTTTTACTTTTCGCAAGCTGATGTATTGGCGTGATGTAATAGTAATATAATTTGAAAAGAAATCTTAGAACACCATTTGAAAAAAAAAAGAAATTTGGAAAGCTGCTTCTACGAGGTAATATGAGTTCTGTGAAAAGTTGGTTTTTCGTGCTTAATTTACAAAGATATCGATTGAAATAACGTACAACAAAGTAAAGAATAAAGAAGCCAAGCTAAAATATTAATAAAAATTATAAAATTAATACAAATTTTCATTATACACAAATCAATCCTACCAAAAACATTTAATATAAAATTGATTGCTAAGTCTTTTTTAATTATTGCTTTAATAATTTTTTTTAATAAATATGTAATAGAACCAAGGTCTTTGCTGAGCTCCAATTTGTGCACAGCTCAGCAAGGCTCAGCACATCATACCTAGTATGTTATCTCGCGTTATCACCTTGGGGCTAATTAAGTGACTATTAATAATTCTCGTAACATCGTTATGTCTTAAAAGTCTTCTTACCGTAAATACCAAAATTTAGTACCAGTTCCACGATCAGGTGGATCAAGACAATATGCAGATTGTCCTACGTATCCAACGACCTTAGCTTTACTCGGCGGATACAGTCCAGAAAAACCAGGACCGACACCTATAAAAATAAATGATTTAGTGAAATATTTTGGGACGACAAAAAGCCTACTTTATACATAACTAAGAATTGAAATCCTGAATCGAAGAGAGCGAGATGAAGAGAAGTCGAGTCTTCTCCGATGCGATGAGAAGATTTCATAAGATCTTCATAAGTAATCAATTAATAAATTTCTATGCAGTTTATCTTATTTCAATACGGTAATTCAGTTTTTCATTACATTTCTATATCAAATTAGATTTTGTTTTGATTTTTAAATTAACTGTGAACAGAACAATAAGTTCTATTGTAACCATCACACAATATTTAAATCATTCTTATTATAATCTTATGATTTTAATTAATTTTTTTTTATTAGATTTATTGGTACAGTGGCCCACCCCCTGGGCTAAGTAGCTAAACTAAGGACTAAATCCTTCTTTAAAAAAACTAATTTGAAAAAATCACTTTCAAATAGTTAAAAAAAAATTGCATCGATTATCTTGCATTTAGATTATCATCGTTTAAGCCATTAAATTATTTAATTCAATGTTATTAAATATTTAAATAATTTTAATTCATTTCTTTATAATAAGGTAAATACAAAAAAAAATCGATAGCAATATTTTTCCAAAACGTTAACGTACTTAACCATCTTTGGGGAAATCCTGGCGCATTTTTCATACTACTCTCATCTAAAGTATTGGAGGTTTTCTTTGGTATCGAGGTGTCCATGGCGTTCTCCCTCGTCCCCAATAAATTAACAAACCCTTCCCAATCTTCGTTATCAGGCGGTATATCCCATTTGTTCCAATTCCTTTCTCCTGGGGGCTTCGTTATCCCATTAGTGAGGGGGGATTTGTCCCTATTGCAGCCGTGAATTGATTTTATTACTAAAAAACTTACAAATATCGTGACTAACTTCATGATAAATGTTCAATAATAGCAGTGATTTGAATCTTTATCTCTGTTCGTTATTTCAATTAGGTATGCGTTAATTTAATCAAGTCTTCAATTACGTCGAATGTAATAGAAACAAAGTAAAAATATTACTATTTATTATTAAAAGTGGAACAGGCAGTTGATACTGTATGTTGGTTCTCACTTTAATGTAGGAAGGTGAGGTTCGTATGGACAAGCATCTTAGTAAAATTAATACTAAGTAATAGTTCTCGAGAGCTTGAGAGGTAACCTATGTGTGGTCCTGAATGAAATGACAAAGTAGTCTGTCTTTGTCACGCTATCACCCCTACATCACAACAGATTTTAACAAAATTTGGTACAACGATAGATTTGACTTTGGAAAGGACATAGGCTACATTATATTGGGAAAATAATGTTTGAAGGGGTTGAAATTAGGGATGAAAGTTTGTATGGAAATTCGTCATTACTGAAGATAAAACCACGAAAGTTTGAATTTAGACATTTTATAAGAAATAAATAAACATTGTCTCTAGCGTTTTTAACTTTCGATCTTTGTGGGGGTGGAATAGAGGATGAAAATACGCATGGAAGTTTTAAAATTCTCGCTTTCATTAATAAAATTCGATACAAAAAAAAGATTACACCTTGTACATAGGACATAGGCTACCTGTTATGAATGAAAAAAAAACAATGAAACTTTGTATTTAGACATTTGAAAAGAAATAAACATTAGTTTTAGCATTTCGGTGATTTAGACCTATGTGGGGATGAAATAAGTTGATGAACGTATGCATGAAAGTCAGAGAA
Organism: Papilio alexanor hazarajatica; assembly: GCA_018246295.1. Taxonomy (NCBI): domain Eukaryota; kingdom Metazoa; phylum Arthropoda; class Insecta; order Lepidoptera; family Papilionidae; genus Papilio; species Papilio alexanor. The sequence goes on from DWLR01006264.1 coordinate 9,146, forward strand.
AATCAGTCTTTCACGCTTAATCTCGGCACCGCTGGTATGTCCTGGTATGCCGAGATCTGATAGCCGAATTTAAAGGTTTACAAAGATAAGCCTTACAAAATATTTATAGGACGAGCAGATTTCAAGGAAACAATCGCGATATCGGATGCGATACATTAGCATATATATTTTACTTGTTATGCAACTATATTTCCGTAATATTTAAACATAAATTGCGCACAGCTATATTTTTTTAATTACTTCTTGTACAAAAAATACACGAAAACGAATTTTCCCTATTTTGTGCGCAAATCAAAATTAATTATCAAAACAAAAACGACTGTGGCAATTGTTCTCAATTCATTGATGTAGATTTTTAGTTGTTAAAGTTGTAAAATTTTGGATAAACATTTTAACAACTCCCACTTGTAAAATGCGTGAACGACGATTCGATCGAATCGATCTTAATATCTGACAAATAAAGTCGGTTTTCGATTCACATACTTGTCCGTCCAAAACGTAAAAAAACAAATTCTACAAAACCACAAATAAAAAAAACATTTTTTTTAATGGACAATCTTAATATTTAACCGTAATAAAATAAGGAAAAACTTATGTTTTACAAATTACATACATTAATAAAAATCTTACAAAAGCAAAAACAAATACATTTTTTTTAAATGGATTGTCCATCTAAATTTAAACTTCTAACCGTAATATAGAAATGAAGTCAGTTTTTGATTCGCACTCTTCTTCGTAAAACTACTCTTATCGCAGTCAACAAGTCAATGAAAACGCAACGCATATTACTCCCTCGTAGAGTATTAAATACTTATAAGTCTGAAATACTTTAAGAGTACAAAATACGTATAACCTATGAAATACTTTAAGAGTACAAAATATGTATAACGTATGAAATACTTTAAGAATACAAAATACGTATGACGTATAAAATACTTTAGGAATACAAAATACGTATAACGTATAAAATACTTTAAGATTACAAAATACATATAACGTATAAAATACTTTAAGAGTACAAAATACGTATAACGTATGAAATACTTTAAGAGTACAAAATACGTATAA
>DWLR01006265.1:0-10212 GCA_018246295.1 Papilio alexanor hazarajatica
AATAATAATAATAATGCCACATACAATAGGTAATGTAATTTGCTGGTTTACTAAATATTTTCTTAATTACCCCGTGTTAAAAATATATATCCACAGCTGCCATTTCAAGTCAATTTTAAAATGTATCTTTTGAAAAATTGCTAACAAACCAATTACAATAATAGCATATTATGTTTTCTTTTTAATGTAACGTTAGTAACACTGCACTAGGGTAAAAATATGAAGTAGCAATTCAGCCATCGCAAAAAAATGGTAATTTCTAATATTATGATGCTCGCGATAATACCAAGTTAAAATGATCGCTTACAATGCGGCCAGGTGCGAGCGAACTGATTATATGTTTATATGTCGCCAACCGATTGTGAACTTTCATTATTGTTATATAGTTATTGGTCAGACAAGCTTCCCCAGTTATTTATTGGACGCAGTACATAAAGCGCCGTATATTACCAAAATGGAAAAAAACTTGATATATGTATATTTTTATTTAGGTAATGGCCGATAATAATATTTTTTGTTATGTGTGTTCCTCATTTTTTTTATTTTTTTTCCCCCAAAATTTTAGTTAGTCACCATAAAACAGTATTTCCAAAGCTAACAATGCATGACAAATTTGTATATAATATGAGATTTAAGTGGTCTTAGGTTAAACAGAGTGCATTTACGTATTTCCTTATATTGTATCTATCGTTTTCTACGAATGGCGACTGTGACAGCTGTGTGCATAGATAAAATCTTGTCGGACGACACACGTGCAGTTTTTGCCGCAGTTTGACGCAGCACGCGCTTACTAACCATCCGTTTGTTTTTACTAAACACTGATAAATTAACCTTCAAATCTTTTCATAGGCCGTATTTGTGCACAGATAAACTCATTTCAAGACCTTTAAACTGATTTATCGGATCATCATTGCAAGTACTGTAACCTACCCATATAAGCTGTGACACTCTTTTGTCTGCGAATATATAGTCCTTTAATTTAAAAAATGAGTGCATATTTTTATTTAATATTTTCGTGGTAGCTTAAAATGTTTGAGTTGTTGAATTTAAATGCAGAATTTCTTAAATTTTCCCCTGTTCGCAATTACAAGAGACATTTATTATAACTTCTTAGAATGATTTGAAATTTACTGCTTATAAAATATTTATGTTAAAAGTTTTTAATATTCAAGCACTTTAATTTGTTTGAAGTTGGCTGAATGGCGCAAAAACACATTTTAAAAACAAGATATCGTAACACGAAATTAAAACAAAATTAAGAGTGCTAGAAAGCGAAAGAATGTTACTATTTAATTTTTGGTTTTATGTTTTCGAGTTAAAGAATAAAAGATTAAAATTCAGATGTAATAAAAAAATGTCAGATGATCATAAAATTACTTAATGTTCTAATATTAATGTTTTAATCTAAATATGTGCGCTGCTAAAATGTGTCGATGTTAAGAGTATAAGAAATGTTTAAAAGCTATTATACACTATAAGTTTTTTGATTTTTTTTTAAATTTTGGCTGAATAGCGCAAAACCACGTCTTAAAAATTAAACAAATTGCCGCCATTTTGATAGTGATTGCGAAACGGAGTGACGTAATACGAATTAAAAAAAAGTAACAAAATTAAAGAATATTACTTTGTTATTTCTCGGTTTTTCTTGTAAATTACTTTTTTAAGAATAACTTTTGCACACAGTGGTTAAATATCGTTTTTAAATTCAATTTGAACATATTTTATGAAAATACATGTTCGATTTGGGATTAGCGTATCGTTTATATATTGGGGCTATGTTATTTACCGCATGTAATTGCTAATTTCTTATCGTTGGTTGTACTGATTGGTATTAGCGGAAAATTTAGATTATACTGGATCTAGATCTAAACGCAGCTGCGTGAAACGGACAGCTGCCGTGTCCACCTAATGATACCTACTCGGAATCTTAGTCTTGTATGAGGTAACTAATACTTTTAATCGAGTACTTAACAACGTATCTTGCTTCATAATATTATAGATGTTTTTAAGCAAAAAGAATCGTGCACATTTGCATATATAATTATTAATAAACGCACTGGTTATTTATAAATAACCTTTAACTTATTAGATTTCTGTAGAGTGTAGACAATATAAACAGTTGTTATTAAACGTGGTCTTTATAACTGTTTTAAACATAATAACAGTGAAAAAAAAATTTACGAATATTTGTTGTTTATAGACGCTCAGGGTTTAACTTTAATACTTTTATCTGTGTAGACAACGATAACAGTGTAGTTGTTCAGATATTTCGCATTTACTAACAAGTAATTGATTTAATTTTATTGTTTAGTTTAAATTGTTTTATTGAAAATTCATGCCGCGAAATAACTTAACAACTATTGTTATCTCTATTGCAATCTTTCATCAAAAATCGTTATTGAAATAGTTCTTGCAAACAGGCTAAATGCACATCAAAGTGACAAATCGTGAATTACTGCCCTCGGTGTTTTTTCTGTTAAATGCTTATTTGATTAAATAAATAAATGTGATTAGACCGTTTTGTTAGTGTATTCTATGTAAAACAGATAAAAACTTTTTAATTGTCTAATCCCTCTCATTGCCATGAGAACTTTTCTATTAATTACCCCATAAATGAGCAAAGTACTCGTCGCTATTACGCTTTCGTTAAACAAAAGGGTTGGACGCACTCGTGAGGCATTGTTTCTCGGCTATAAATCTAATGGATTGTATAATTATGGCCTTTAGTATGTGACAGTCGCTCTTTAACATGTAAATTTATCCAGTAGCATATTGGCGGGTGAAGTGGGGTGGGAACGTATAGTGCACGATGTTAGGGCACAACGGGACGCCACTTCACTGCCGCTTTGGGGTTGCTGTTTTTAATTTAGATTTTTTGAAACACTTAAAATGTTAGTATTGTGTACATTTTTATACATCTAAACAATTTTAGTTATTTTTTATATATTTTTGGCTTTTAAAACGTTTCCGTGGTAGACCACATAATAGTTAACGCATTTATGATACATAATTTTTTTTATACAAGAAGGTGGCAAACGAGCAAGCGATCACCTAAGTGACCGCTACTCGTAGGCATCTGCAACAAGCATTTGCGAGTTGCAGAGGCGTTGCCTATCTTTGACAGACAGAGAGATATATGGACATTTACTTTTCCTATCCATCCCCCTCCCTGTCAAATCCTCTATCTCTCCCATACTTTTCTCATTAGAAAAGGGTGGAAAGGACTAAAAGTAGGTCTCCGGCACTTCACTCACCAGATGAAACGCAGAATACTTCTACTTCACGACTGTCTTCTGGGAGGTCGTGATATTTCACCGGTCAAATGGGCCATTCGTGCAAAATATGTTGTTGCTGCGGACTCTACCACTATTAACATTTTCGTAGCCTTTATCTAATTACCTACAATTATCATTAATTTATTATAGCTAATACAGCCGCTACAGTGCAGTCCACGGAGCGTATCAATTTAATAGCTTACAAAGAAAACAATAAAGGAAACAAAGTCCCAAAAGCCCCCAGCACTTGTAAACCTCTCTTGAGGTGAATTGTAGACGTATTCGCAGTCTTGCGCTTGTTGGTATTGTTAGGGGAACAAAGCTTAAGTAGCCACTACATAATATGAGAAATAGTTGCGATTCCACCGCGAGATCGTTTATGGGAATACGGGTTCGAATTCAGAATAAGTGCGCTCAGAATAACTTGAATATATTACAAGCTATTATTGTAATTGCTTCGACGAGGACAAAACACATATTTACGTATTTTTTTCTCTAGAGCACAAAATTTTCCTATGTTGTGTTCCTATGATTTTGGAGTCGTTGAATTGTTTTTAATAAAAGGAATCATTGGCTTTAAAATAAACCAACAAAAGCTCCCGTTACGTATTGTTATTTATAACTAGGTGTTGTTGTCTTTAATTTAAAATAAATGCTGGTTCTTATGTAGTCAACTAACGGTTGTTTTGTAGTCACGAATAAAATGTCAATCTTAGATGTTGCTTACGACGCTAAAAATATATTTTATGTGGATTATTCAGTTTGGTAAAATACATATTTAAAATTTTATACTCATAACTACTAAAATTGTAGAACTAGAAAAATGTATACCTTAATTTTAACGACTATATAAAGTTCAAATTTGTATCCGAATTCAATAACAAAGTATTAAAATAACGTTTGAGCAGTCAATTAAGCGGCAACGTATCGTCCATCGAGATAGCGCGATGGTGGTCCATTGTGGCGCGGCGCCCCGCGGAGCCCTAGGGAGCACTGCGGCCGGCCGCTGCGGCAGTCACAGCTCACCAGTGTTTTATATTGCAGTTTTAGTAATTGTTGCTTTATTTCCGCTTCGGTAGTCCGATGAAAGGACGCGTATTGTGGGAAGTTGGTTATTTGTAATCGAACTGCTAAGTTGTGTATTTTATTGTTTATAGCATTATTATTCGCACATTGACATGTTGTGTTTCCTTATTTACTTCTTTTCCTAGTAATTCTTCCAATTTATCAGTGCCAGTAATAACAACTTATGTCTGCCTACCCTTTACTTGACTTAATCTAAATATCCGATGATCAGTATGTCCCAAGTGAAATATTACAACATTTATTAAATTTGAAATTGTTTAACGATGCAAGTTTTGTATGATGTGTTCTTTAAATAAGCTAACGCACATTTTTAAAAGTATTTTTTTAAGTTTAGTGGAACTTGGCAACAACTTTTATTGCATAGTACATATCTAACGCAAGATCTTAAAATTGTATTAAGAAGTTAGTTTCAATGACATGCCATCCCGCGGCGATCAACCAATAGAAAACCCAGACGATTGTGTCTTCACACCGTACTCAAAGAGTTGTATGCTTCGCGATCAAGTTAACTGATAAGTAGTTTCTCACCTCCCCGCGGTCGGCGTTGCGAAAGGGTTCGCCGAATAATTGCAACAATCAAAGTGAAGGAGCTATCGAGCAATTTGTATGGTATTTGTGCGGGCTGTCCGCGGCGATGCTATCGCGCGCCTCGGGGAGCCCGCGCCGGTTGGGAACTCTTTTTAACACTAACATTCTCACACCTCTAGTGTTAATGGGTGTCGATAATAAAATTAATAACAGCGCGTATTTAATAAGACAATTTTCGCAATATTTCGTTTAGGAAGTGCGAAAAAATATAGGTATAATTTCTTTCAACCATCACGGTTATCCATTTGAGCTAATACAATTGAAGTAGTATGCCATAGAATACTTCTATAATTTTTTACAAATCACAAATCATGAACATGACCTAATTACCATCCAATTCTAAATACCAACTTCATTAAACCTTTTTAGAGATCCAATTAACAACTAATAGCGCACAACGCTGTGTCATTTTGTACGGTTCGCTAAAACTATTATTTTAATAAAAATGTTTGTTGCAGTTTAAAGAGAGAAAAAACCAAATACATATAGAATAAAAATCTAATGTTTTTCTTATTTTCAAGGCATAGACATAACTCATGACAGAGGTGTTAATTTTGCAATGTGTATCGGTCATAACAACAACCCACAAATAAAATATATGTTAGACAATAAGCTTGTCAACTTTTTATAGTTACCTTTTTATTAATTGCCCCGACCACCGTTCGGAAATAAAAATCTTATTAGTACTGTCTTACCAAGAAATGCGAAGCCTAACCATAACTTACGTACGAATACATAATAAGACATAAACATCACCTCGTCTCAATATGTCACACGTAACAAAGCTCTGCGGTAACGGTGCCCGGCGCGCGGCCTCCGCAGCCCTGTTATTTACGACCTCCTGCCGAAGAAAAGGAACAAAAACTACTTTGCTGTTAAATATTTGCCAGAGACAAGAGGGGGCGATAATTCGAGGCTATTATGACGTCACTTCACGCCTTTTGTGCCGCCGTCACGCCGTGTCATCTACTGCTCGAGACGCCTGCCTCGACTATCACTCGATTATATCTATTGTAATTTTTTCAGTACGCGCGAGTCGGATGTGCCACCGACGATGAATCTGTCCCGTTCGCTTCTTCGCTCGATTTCGTTGTAAAAACTCGAAAGGAGCTTTATTGTCTCCGGGGCCTTTTACGACCTCAGTTTTGTGACGCTGTTATTGTTTGCGTCCGATAAACATCTCACCGCTAGGTAGGTAAGGATCATCATCACTTTTACCGGTGGTTTATTTAATAAGAGCTCTATCGCGTTTCTGCGTCAATAATTTTTATTCTGAATGGTCTTTTCAGACATTATAAGTTTCTAAATGGAACTAATGAACAGGGATTTCTCAATGCCGTCGAAAGATTTAGCTTCGACATCAGAATCCGTTTTCAAGCAGGATCCAAAACTCGTCGCTGCAATTAATAAACTTTACGGTAGAAACGAAGAAGATAATTCAAAGAGTTCAATTATGTTACCAGAGAGACAACTTAATTTTAAAGAAGTTCAACAATTGATAAAATCATCCAAAAACATAGGTAGGTAGATGCACCAATAGAAAATGAAAGTAACACAAGTATGAGAAATGCGTACATATTAGTCTATGAAACTTATTTTTTTTAGAGAAAGCACCCAGTACCTATATGCAAGAAAGAAGTAATAAAAGAAAAGAATTGATTAAAAGCATTGAAAACATTCTTGAAAAATTAAACAACGCTGCAGAGAATGGTGATACACCAGTACTGTTGCTAACAAATCAGCGGTTATGGAGTAACTGTGTTTATGATCTCGACAGGTTAGAAATTAGATCACAAGCTTTGACTTTGACTTATTTTGCATTGCATTTCAATTTAACTAACATTCATTTACTATTTCTTTATGTAGGCTTTTTTGCTACATTTTTAGAGTAACACTGAAGGCTTTCGTGGACGCAAAGAAAACAACTCTCAGTTACTCGAACCGGGATGATAAGACGAGATTTAATTCTGTCGTTTTTGTTCTAACAAAAGTACATGAGTTATTAACCAAAAATCTCTCAGTTACGAGAAGGTACACTCAATAAAAATACTTAAGTTAGGGTCAATAATGGGGAACTCATTTTAAATGTTTTTACATTGCACAGGGAGCTTTTCTATCAAAATGTAGCAAGACTACGAAATCAAGCCAACTTGGACGTTGCAGTCAGAGATGTGTGTTGCCTTTTACAAACACCGCCTTGGAATTTAGGAGTAATGGCTACAGCTAAAGGTCTAATCGCAGGGCATATTCAATTACAATTGCGTGATGGTTCTTGTGTTGATTGTTTTGGCGCAGGTGGTAAGTGCGAATTGTATTGATGTTTGGTTTGTGCTATTTATTACTCTTCAATCGCATAATATTATTGTATCAATGTCTTTTGTTGAAAAAAAAAATACGAACTCTAGCGCACTTACAATATTTATATACGGTAAGTGACGAGAAAACAGCGTCGGAAGATTAATCTCCTAGAATTAATATACGAGTAAATATTTTGGTACGATTTACTTCTATTTTAATAACCTTATAAAGCACAGTTGTTATGAGTATTTTATAGTAGTGTCGTATTCGTACTCATAGTCGTTATTCGTGTCGTAATTAGTATACCAATAAACTTAGATTAAACTTTTTTTAGAGTAAAGCCCCATTTATACTGTGATATACAGATTTACAGGTGCACAGGTACATATTTGATTGTATATAAGTGTGGTTCAGTTTTTTTAAAATTTTGCAGTTGATTTTTACTTAGCTACATTGTTGCATTTTAGGAACACTTATACCGCAGGATATCGACGGCATAAAAGAATTTAGATCTACAGCAAAATATATATTGGTCGTTGAAAAGGATGCCATCTTCCAAAAGTTATTAGACGAAGGAGCGCTCGTGAGATTGGGCCCGCTTATCATCTTGACCGTATGTTTAACTTATCTTTTTACAATTTCTATGCCCCTTGTATTTCAAGATTTTGTATAATTCCGTTCATTGTAGATTTCAAGATTTTATAATACAGAATTGTATTGTAGTTGTACATCGTAAAATGGTGGTAGAACCTGCAACAATAACATCTGTTGCTGAATGGGCCGGCTCGTCCGGTGAAATATCACAACCTCACAGAAGACAGGCGAGAAGTAGAAGTTTTCTGAGTCTCGTCTGATGACTTAACTCTAGTACTCTTTCTGTTTCCACCATTCTCTAATAAGGAAAGGATGTAAGGGGAAGTGGTGGAATGCATCTGCAACTTATTAGCTTGTTGCGGATTCTTATGACCTGCCTGCTCATTTGCCATCTTTTCCCATAAAAAACCGTATTCACTCGTCGCGTTGTAAAGTTCCATCATTGACTCGAAAAAGGCAAAATATCTTTCTAACAATTCATGCTTCATCTTAAAATTTCGTTGCATTAGAGTTTGAGACACGATGATAATATATTCTTTGGACACCGAAATATTTCTTTGATATCGTGACAGATTCCTCAATTCCGTTATTTTAATAGAAATATTGTTGTCTCGTAATTTACATAAATCTCTTTGTAATTGATATAATAATACAATCCACTATAGGGCAAAGGCTATCCGGACGTGTGCACCCGGCAACTTCTGTGCCGCCTGGTAAACGAGCTTCAATTGAAGGCACTCGCTTTAGTAGACGCCGATCCACATGGATACGAGATTTTTCTCACTTATAAATACGGCTCATTGGTAAGTAGTTAATATTATTAACTATAAACCTAACAAATTTACTTTCAGAAGAACTTTGAATTTGATTGAATCCAGTTTTTATAAACGCTTTTTCTGACGTCAACCTCGAATTAATTCGATTAAGTGAGATTTGAGATAACTGAATTGAAAGATATTTTAAATTATTTTAATCGAATGTTTATTTTATTATAACAACTAAAATACTAGAGTATTATAAGGTAGACCCATATAAAATGTTACTTTATAGGTTTTTGCTATACATGTATTGTTTTCTTAAAGGTTATATTGTACCGTGGTAAAACGGTACGTTAATTATAATCTGGTATCTTTGGAACTAGGCTCAGTCTCACCTCTCGCAATCACTGGCTTGTTGCTCACTGCAGCTGTTAGGGGCCAGGCATGGTGATATCATGACCCTCGCAGCCAAGGAAGCGCGCCTGGCACTCACCGTACTGGACAAGAGGAAGATTACCAGCTTGCTTAAGAGACCATATCTTAATACCACAACGGGTTAGTAATATATATGACAAACATAACAAACGTAATAAGAATGGTTACAAGGGTAGACGAAGACCGAAGAAAGTATGGATGGATTGTATGAAAAGTGATTTGTGTAAGAAAGGGCGTGAATTCAGATATGACAGCTGACAGAATTGTATGGAAGAGTAGTACATTCTGTGCCCATCCCTACGTAGGTGGGAAAAGGGCAGGAAGATGATGAATATAAGAAAAGTAGAAATTGCGAACTTAGCATAACAATCTGGTAATATTGGTATTCATATAGCAAAATTAGTCAAATTATGCTTCAATAAGCACACAACGACTATATCCCCCAAAAAATCTTATATCACAAAGCCCAGGCTGTATGATAAACTACGTTTAGGTCTTTTAGCGCCCACGGGTAGTTCAAATTAGCTCTAAGCACAAACCCGAGTGCACAATAAGATCGGCACTCGGACGCACTAGGGCTTCACGTAGTAGGCACACATCCTCCCTGCCTAACCCAGTAGGGAGGGATATAGGGCTACACACCCCAGCATCCCACTGGGACTTGGGTAAGGCAGAAAGAAGATGATGGCCGAACTTAAGGCCGTGCTAGAATACCTCCGGGAATGCCACCCGGAGGCTGTCCAGGGAGCCGTAAAAGCGGCAGAAGAATCTTCTAGGCCCTCCTCAAGGACCTCCGAATCCGGCGCTGAGTCGGCCGAAGAGTCGGGGACTCACTCTGGGTCAGACATGGAGGTTGATGCCTCCAACTCCATCCAAGATGAGGTGTCTAATGACTCCTCACTCTTCACCACGGTGGAAAACAAAAAAAAGCGCAAAAAGCGCTCATCCCCCCCCACCTCCTCCACATCCTCTCCGGTGCCTCAGAAGGCACCCAAATCCGAGCCCCAAGCGGTAGCTGGACCTTCCCAGCCCGCGCCGGCTCCCATCCCGGCCCTTATGGCCCGACCCATAGCGCCACCAATGGTAGCTCCCCCCCTGCAACCCAAAACGGCGACTCATACCCCCGCCGTCCCCCAAGGTTCCCAAGTGGCCCGCGCGCCACAAGACAAGAGACCTCC
>DWLR01006266.1:0-10212 GCA_018246295.1 Papilio alexanor hazarajatica
TCCTTCCTAAAAGGCCGGCAACGCATCTGCGGTTCCTCTGGTGTTGCGGATGTTCATGGGCGGCGGTGATCACTTTTGGGCGACTCGTTGCTCGTTTGCCCCCTTCTTCTATAAAAAAAAGATATTCATTTACCTCGTCTTCCAATGAATATGTAGAAATATTTTCTATATACAGTCAAAAACTGTTAAACATCTATCAAATTGATAGATAGAATTACTCGGACTTTGTACATTACATTTCCATTTTCCATCACAGCTATAGATGCGTTGTTTTATTTATAAATCTCTAATATTTATATTGCCGCATTAGTATTTGATGTAGGGTTTGAGCTGTAAATTCATCAATCAATTGATATCGGTTTTTGTATCAGGGTATAATGTAATTGTCTTCAGACTATACTCGATTTAGTTTTACACAGACTCAGTTGTCACCCGACAATTACCGACTTGAATCTGTGCAAAACTGATTGGAATATTATCATAATGATTTATATATTTATGCCTATATTAGACATTGAAATTCAACTAGTTTTACGGATTTATTACGTTGAATTAACGGAAATTAATTATTATTTTACAAAGAATACAAAAAAGAGAATGTTTGTATGATGATTACGTAAAGAGCTTTTCATTCGATTTATTAATTTTGCGTTTATTAAATATCGATTTAATTTGATGAAATCACTGATCAAAGTCAAGACCGAAGAAATTACGGCTGTGTGAAAGATAATATGTGTAAAAAGGGCATGAACTCATATTTTGATGGCTGACAGAGGGATATTGAAGAGTAATACATACCGTGCCGATCCTACCTAGGTAGTAGATAAGGACACGGAGATGATGATGATGTGAGCAAGGTAAAAATTTGGCATAAAAGTAGCTTTGATAAAGTTTTCCTTTTCTGTTATTTTAGCCGGCGATGTCGAGGAAGTGGATACACTATGCACAGGTATTTATCCTGAATTTATACGTTCTGTGTTGTTGAGTTATACGCCCAATTCACTTCCTAAATTAGTATCGGTTTTAAAAACATTTAGAAAACGTAAAATTGAAAATAGAGGTACTAAATATAACGATGTTATAAAATTCCGTGTTATGGGACCTTCAAAGGATCAAGTCGTATGTTGTAATTAGCCGGGAGTGCAATATGCTGGGACATTTATCACGAGACTGCAAGAATCGCTCTAAAAATTACCCTGTTTTATCACAGTTAAACAATAATTTAAATCCCCGCGGCAGTTTGAGTAACGTTAGAGTTATTGAGGGCGAATACTGTCTTTGTAAGGAAAAAAGGGATTTAGGGAAAAAAATTTACCACGGTCGACGACGTCGAGTGACGAACGTAATTCCCAAATAAAGCTATTAATTATTGTTCATCTATTAATCGTAACACTTTTTTTAACGAAATTATTGGTAACCAATTGACGATTACATGCTAACAGATGATTTGGAGGAACTTAGATTTCTAAAAAAACGGTAGGACAAGCGGTCCCTAAACAATAAAACTTGTTTTAATAAGCTAAAGCCACAACTCAACCATATAAAGTCGGTGATGCGGCGCCATGAACGATACACTAATAATAAGTTAGGCTCTAAATTTGAAGATTCTATGCACATTTTAGAAACATTACCAAATGATTGATATACATAGACGTGTTAAACTTCGTGGCTGTTCAGAAAAAAATGCAAGTCACGATGCCTTATGTCTTGCTCCCATCAGACCCTTTTTAATGATTCTTTCAATTCCATTCCATTTACTATACGAGCAGAGAAGTTAGTGAAGACCGAGGGTGGTTCCTTTACGAACAATGTTGCTTCTATATAATGGTGGCATTTATGTTGATAACACGACTCTACAAAAAAATATCGTTCTTTGTTCTAAGGTTTTTTTCGCGATTTTTCCGTTAATTGTGCACAAAAACGAAAAGAAAATGCCTTCTTTGTATAAAGTTTGATTTTGTTATAGATCATTTTTGTTTTTCTTTTACAAATTTGAATTAATTTTAATACATTCAAAAACACCGCGCGATCAGAGTGGAGTTATTACGTTCTCGTAGTGCCGTTAGGTGCATCATACATTTAAATATAAAATTAAATGCAACAAAAAAAACATGACTGATAATTCTTGCTCTCAGTACCAGTTAGTGTATAAGGGCGCAAATCGCCGTCTATGGGCAATTATTGGTAAATATTGGTATTTATATTTCAGTTTGGCGTTTAAATGAATAGAAATATGTGAAATGTAAAGATTCAAATTCGAAAAGTCATTTGTAAACATAAAACCATTATGTATAAATGTCTGATATTTAGTAGACACTGGTTTGACTGAAATTTTGAAGAGGTTTGATGTTTCATTTGTTAAAACATTCAATTATGACTATAAAACAAACATACGAATACTGTACATGCTTACTCATACGAAAAATTCTTAGCAAAGATGACGCATACTAAAATAACGATTATTAAAAAAGATCAAATACAAAAAATTAATTTACGAAGTGCTAATAAGTTGATACCTCGACCGGCAAGAACAGATTATGGTAGTAAAACAATTGAATACGAGGGAGTACAAATTTTTAACAAATTATCTGATGACATAAAAAATGTCAAGTCGTTATATACTTAGCTTTAAAAAAAGACTGAAATATTACTGTCTCAATAAACAATAAATAAAAAAAGAAATTGGGGTAAATCAGTTATTTATTTAATCAGAATGTGTATGTGTGTGTGTGCGTGTGTATATAAATATATATAAGTATTGAGTAGCTATGATATAGGTAAATATGTTTTATATTATTTATTTAGACCATTTTAATTGAACATTAATACAAAATGACAATAATGGAAAAACATCGGTTCATTATAATTCATGCCACATCTAGTTTACACGCACTTCATTACATCTGCGCCACTTCGACCGCATCAGTCGTTCAATTATTGGTTTAGTTTACAAATTATGTATAATTACCCACATTTTTGTGCTTTTTTTATTTTGCTATATCTAATAATCTGTACGCTTGCAACATGTTTTATAATATTATTTGTATATTCCTTAAGTAAGAGAATTGTAAAAACCATAAAACATTCAATTTACTGTGTAAATATACAAATAAATATGTGTAAGAATGAATGTCATTATTCTTTATCAAATTTTTAATTTTTGCTTATATATAAATAATAATATATAATGAGTCTTGATTAATTTCATTCGTATGTTGCTAGCAGCATCATTTTGACGAACTATATCAAATTAACATTTTTTCAAATGAAATGAACAAACATTTATATAACATAAATAATTTACACATAATAGCAATTGAGCGAAAAGTGTTATTTCATTGTGATAGATGCTGTGCGTGGAAACCCTGGCGTATATCGCCGACAGCAGCGGCGGGATTACAGCCCCAAGACTCTTCAGGCCGCCAGATGGGACGACGTTCACTATGGAACAAGCGGTGGGTCTCTTAACCTCCGTAACGAAAGCTGCTGCGACAAGCGAACTGCTACGCTGAATGAGCTACAACGGTTTGGACGTTCTTCAGGAGAGTTCGAACAGAAGCCGCCGATGTCGAGGAAGTGGATTGTTGTTGAGTAATACGCCCAATTCACTTCATAAATTGGTTTCGATTTTAAAAACATAAAAGGTTTTGAAAATTTAAAACTAAAAATAGATCGTAGATAGATAGATAGATAGATAGTATCGTAATACTTATATTCCTTATACATTCAAAAATACCACGCGATCAGAGTGTAGCCATTACGTTCACATAGTGCCGCTAGGTGGCACTCGAGTCATAAACAACGATCGGGTGTTTGGTACAAGTCTAGAAAAACTTAAAATGTCGTCACGTAAATGTTACATATGTAGTCAATTTATTAAAGTTCGAGACGTAAAATACGAACTAGACATATCACGTTCTCTGTGAAGCCTGTCCTGTTCGGCATCAAGACAAGTCATGGCCTCCACATGTTGCTTATAGTTGTTGTAAAAGATAGAGAATATAATAAATACATTAATTTTTATTTCTATATTTTAGGTTGAAAAATAAGAGCGTGGACTTTTAAACTATTTTCCATTTTTTTTGTATGTTATTTTGATAGTCAAACTTAATAAAAAACATGTTTATTTGAATGCTTTTATCTTCAATTAAAAATTAAAACCACAGATTTTGTAAAATATCGTTCAATCGGTCTCCTAAATACAAAAGCAATCATTTTCATGTCATATTTTTTTCTGTCCAAGTACGACCTAAGATATTTTAGGTCGTACTTGGACGTACTGGTTTAGATATGATTTGTGATTTATTTATGTAATTATTAATGTATGTGCTTAAAATTTATTTTCCTATACAATTTCCTTCCCAAAACGTATCCTTTTAACACGTTGACTGCCACGTCACCCGTATTCGAGTGACAGCAAAGTTTCTGATCGGGCCGCGTCACCCGTATTGGGGTGACGCTTATTTGACTACTTGCGCAGAACATTCGTATGTGTTTAAAAAGATATTTCGCAGAGGAAGTAACAAAACTATTGAATATTAATTAATATAAATTATATTTATTAACATAACTTTAATTTATAATAGAACATTCATTACTATAAAATATCGTTGTAAAAGTAATACGTAAACGGTTTAAATAAAGAAAATTATGTAGAATGTAAAACTTTAAGGCTTTTTTTAAACTGAATTTGTGTAAGCCTCGTAAAAGCTTTCTTGTTCGCTGCTATTTGACTCTCTAACAAATAAGTTTTTCCTTTTGCTTTTCGACATTTCAACGAATTTAGTGTAGAGCTTTTAAGTTATACCGCTCGTTACTCGGTAAATAGTCAGACTGATCCTGTACAGCGGAAAGATGAGAATCGAATGCGAAGTAACGAAAATAAATGACCGAGCATGATACCATGGACAAACGACAAACGGGTCGGGAGAGTATTCTTGTGACAATCGGCAGTTTGCATTTTTAAAATATCAGTGGGATTACCCAGCAAATTACGCTTCGTACAGCGGTACGCGTGGCTTGAAGGAGATTTAACTGTAAACGCGCGCGGCAGTCAACGTGTTAAAGCCTGGCTTAATTCCAGGATGAGTGATGCCTTGTGAGTTATGGTTGATTGAAAACTATGTCATAAAAACAGCGCAAAGGACGCGCTGTAGTCAGTATGGCCGTAAATCGCCATCTATTAATCGGTAATAATTGGCAAATACTGATATTTATATTTAATGTTTCGTTTTAATGAATAGAAATATCTGAAATGTAAATTTAAATTAAAATAGTTATTTGTAAACATAAAACCATTATGTGTTAATGTCTGATATTTAGTAGACTGATATGTTTTGACTGAAATTTCGAAGACGTTTGATGTTTCATTTGTTAAAATACTTAATTTAATGTGTAAATAATCAAATTAATAAATATTCGAATTTTAAAACATGCAATAAGTCTTGATTAATTTCATTTGAATGTTGCTAGCAGCATCATTTTGACGGACTATAAAATTAATATTTGTTCAAATAAAATGAACAAACATTTATATGATAAAAATAAGGTGATTTAAATTCATTAAAATGAAATATTATGTTTGAATTTAAGCTGTATTTTAACAATTATTCAATTTACCTATTGCAAGGAAACCATAAAAGCGGTTGATTTATGTAAAGACGAGGCAGTTCTATACTAGCAATTGAGCGAATAGTGTTATTTAATTGTGATGATTGCTGTGCGTGGAAACGCTGGCGTATATCGCCGACATGTATCAATATCATTCTGTTAACAAACACTAAAATATCGTATACAATGGCATCACTTAACAATTACAGAAGTTACCTTACTAGACCATATTTTGTCTATCGCCTAAAATTTTATTACGATTAGTAAAACAAATAATTTTTACTCATATTTCACTGATCATTCAACATAATTTCAACGTGAAAACGATATTATTTTAGAAAAATTTGTGGTATTGAAATTACATCCCGATGTCGCAGGTAGTTTGGCACAGAAAGGGTAATTAACTCCAGAATCAACGGAACGGACGATAGAAACAAACGGTAGTATTAATCTTTCAAGACTGTTTTGCTTTTATGTTATATTGAAATGTTATTAAATGGTAACGATTATGTTTTGTAATAATTAGAACACTACACATTATGGTATCTAGTAGTAATTGTCAAAACTCTTAGAATAATTTGGTTGAAAGTCGTCTCTTTAAACATAACAGTTTGTAATATAGCAAGTAGATGGCAGTATTTGTACTTACCCATATTCATTATTCCACTTCACAGATACAAATCAAAATTTGGATTCCGTTCATAATTTGTGCAAGAGAAAAGAAAGTACAGGCAAAATTGGAAGGTTTACAAAATCGTAACAACAATAATTATGAACAAGAGGTAGAAGCCAGCATCAGTGAAGTAAAGGAAATATGCAAATATATATGTTAATAATATATATATAAATAATACATATATATGTTACAATGTTGAGAATTCTCAAACCAATTAATTGTACATAACATTACAACAAATATTCTTAACAAATATTCCTAAGAAAATAAACGTATTCTAATTACATCGTGACTCCATTTTTTTAAGTACAAAAACCACAGTAAACATGTGACCGCTACCCATAGACTTGTTGCATCGCATATGCTTGTTGCAGATGTGTTACCTGCATTTAATAGATAGATACACCATCAAAACCTCTTTCCCTTCCTACCCTTTCCATTTTAGAAAAAGGTGGGAAGGGAAAGAAGACTGAAATTGGGCCACCGTCATCAGACGAAATGCAGAATACATTTACTTCATGCCTATCTTCTGTGAGGTCATGATATTTCACCGGTCGAGCGAGCCATTTGTGCAACGGATGTTCTTGTTGCGGACTCTACCACTATCAATGTTTTTAATGTAGTATAGTACCATTTATGGTAAAATATATAATCAGAATAGCTTAATTCGAAAATCGAGTTTGGGCGAATAGGAAAATGTATGGTGAGACGACCAAAAAAATTTGTTCCTTTCAATGTATTTAAAGCGCCATTATACTTAGTTTTATGCGTAGTTTCGAATATGTAATCAAAATAGCTTAATTCCAAAATCGAGTTACGGCGAACCCGAAATTGTATGGGGTGAGTACAAAGAAAATTTGCTCCTATCTATGTATTTAAAGCGCCATTATACATAGATGTATGCGTAGATTTCGAATGTGTAATCAGAATAGCTTAATCGAAAATCGAGTTTCGGCGAATACGAAAATATATGGGGACGACCAAAACAATTTGCTCCTTTCTATGTATTTAAAGCGCTATTTTACATAGATTTATGCGTAGATATCAAATATGTAATCAGAATAGCTTAATTCGAAAATCGAGTTTCGGCGAAACCAAAATTGTATGGGGTGAGTACAAAAAACATTAGCTCCTTTCCATGTACTTAAAGCGCCATTACACATAGTTTTGTGCGTAGAATTCGAATATGTAATCAGAATAGCTTAATTCGACATTCGAATTTCGGCAAATACGAAAATATTATATATGGGGAGACGACCAAAAAAATTTACTCCTTTCCATGTATTTAAAGCGCTATTTTACATAGTTTTATGCGTAAACTTCAAATATGTAATCAGAATAGCTTAATTCGAAAATCGAGTTTCGGCGAATCCGAAAATGTATGGAGAGAAAACCAAAAAAAATTGCTATTTTCCCTGTATTTATAGCGCCATTAAACATAGTTTTATGCGTAGATTTAGAATATGTAATCAGAACAGCTTAATTCCAAAATCGAGTTTCGGCGAAACCGAAATTGTATGGGGAGGCGACCAAAAAAAAATGTCCCTTTCCATGTATTTAAAGAGCAATTACACATAGTTTAGATTTCGAATATGTAATCAGAATAGCTTAATTCGAAAATCGAGCTTCGGCGAAACCGAAATTGTATGGGGAGGCGACCAAAAAGAAATGTTCCTTTCCATGTATTTAAAGAGCAATTACACATAGTTTTATGCGTAGATTTCGAATATGTAATCATAATAGCTTAATTTGACATTCGAGTATCGGCGAAACTGAAATTTTATGGGAAGACGACCAAAAAAATTTGATCCTTTCCATATATTTTCAGCGCCATTATACGTAGTTTTATGCGTAGATTTAGAATATGTAATCAGAACAGCTAAATTCAAAAATCGAGTTTCGGCGAAACCGAAATTGTATGGGGAGGCGACCAAAAAAAAATGTCCCTTTCCATGTTTTTAAAGAGCAATTACACATAGTTTAGATTTCGAATATGTAATCATAATAGCTTAATTCGACATTCGAATTTCGACGAAACTGAAATTTTATGGGAAGACGACCAAAAGAATTTGTTCCTTTCCATATATTTACAGCGCCATTATACATAGTTTTATGCATACATTTCGAATACGTAATCAGAATAGCTTAATTCTAAAATCGAGTTTCGGCGAAACCGAAATTGTATGGGGAGACTACAAAAATTTAGCTCCTTTCCATGTATTTAAAGCGCCATTATACATAGTCTTATGCGTAGATTTCGAATATGTAATCGGAATAGCTTAATTTCATCGAAATCGAGTTTCGGCGAATATGAAAATGTATGGGGAGAAAACCAAAAAAAATTGCTCCTTTCCATATATTTACAGCGCCATTATACATAGTTTTATGCTTAGATTTCGAATACGTGATCAGAACAGCTTAATACCAAAATCGAGTTACGGCGAAACCAAAATTGTATGGGGAGAGTACAAAAAAAAATTGCTCCTTTCCATATATTTACAGCGCCATTATACATAGTTGTATGCGTAGATTTAGAATATGTAATCAGAAATAGTTTAATTCGAAAATCGAGTTTCAGCGAATCCGAAAATGTATGGGAAGACGACCAAAATAATTCCTTCCTTTCGATATATTTAAAGCGCCATTATGCATTATTTTATGCGTAGATTTCGAATAGGTAATCAGAATAGTTTAATTCCAAAATCGAATTATGGCGAAACCGAAATTGTATGGGCATAGTACAAAAAATTTGCTCCTTTCCATGTATTTAAAGCGCCATTATACATAGTTGTATGCGTAGATTTAGAATATGTAATCAGAAATAGTTTAATTCGAAAATCGAGTTTCTGCGAATCCGAAAATATATGGGGAGAAAACCAAAAAAATTGCTACTTTCCCTGTATTTATAGCGCCATTACACATAGTTTTATGCGTAGATTTAGAATATGTAATCAGAATAACTTAATTCCAAAATCGAGTTTCGGTGAAATCGAAATTGTATTCGGAAACAACCAACAAAATTTGCTCCATTCCATATATTTAAAGCGCCATTATACATAGTTTTATGTGAAGATTTTGAATATGTAATCAGAAAAATTTAAATCGAAAATCGAATTTCGGCGAAACTTGTCAGTTTATCATGTCGACGACGAAGCAAATATTTAATGATGTCTCAGTGATCAATGCGATTAAAACTGGCAGCGATCACCGACTTGTCCAAGGCACATTGAAAATCAACATAAAACTTGAGTGAAGTCGGCGGATTAGGTCTACGCTTCGACCAGCACCCGTCCATATCCAAGGTTCTGACAGCTTTCAGCTCGAACTCCAAAACCGGATCGAAGGCCTGGGGAGTAACGTGGACGATCTGAATGACGGGTTCGTGTAGGCAGACCCACCGTACAAACCCGTCCAAGAAGCTCTCAGACCACACTCTGGAGCTCATGAAGGAAAGGCGTGAGATGATCCTGCTCTCTTCGGATGATGCGGAACGATACCGGCGGCTAAAAAGACAGATTTCGAAGAGCATTAAACACGACATACTCCTCTTTAATGCAAACCGTATTAAAGAGGCTATCTAGCGGAACAAAGGCTCCAAAGTGTTTGCCAGAGATCTGTCTATTGGGCAAAGCCGGCTAGCGAAACTGAAAACTGAGGAGGGCAGGATCGTTTCATCCATATCTTAGCTCTTGGGTGAGGTTGAGAGATTCTATGGACAGCTATACGCAACGCAGAAACCCGTCACAGACTTGGAAGAAGATCCAAGAGCCAGATTGACCCGACACTGTACCGAAGATATCCCGGACATCAGTCTCGACGTGATTATACTAATCACGGCCCTCAAACAAATTAAGAACAACAAGGCACCGGGGGATGACGGGGTTACAGCAGAATTGCTAAGGGCAGCTGGGGAACCGGCACTTGTG
>DWLR01006267.1:0-10211 GCA_018246295.1 Papilio alexanor hazarajatica
CTTCTTGGATGAATGCCATCAAGTGAGGGTTTTCTAGAAGAATGAAGCCTGCTAATGTCACATGAAAACAAAAATATATGAAATGACTTTCCATTTTCAAAATTTTGGGACAGTATTTATGGCTAGGTATAACAAAAAATTACATATAAGACATTGGTACCAACTAATAGATTTTCACTGTCTTCGTTTTTATCCTTCGCAATTCTATCGTATATTTCATTAAAAGAACCAACTAAGAAAATAATAAAATGGGAAAGACACACTTTTAAAATAATAGATAATTTTATACGACTTTCTAACCTCTAAAGACTACTAAAACACAAATATTTTAATTTCTAGAAGCTATTGAATTGAATAAATTGTATTGAATTGAATAAAAGCTATTGTATGCAAAGTTTGTAAAACTGAATACTATATTTGCATTTTGTATAACGCTTAAGCTTATGTAGTGTACGTAACATTTTTTTTAATGATAAAATGCCTTGAATATGAATAAAATGTGTAATACATGTAGGTATACTTGATGTCGTTGTGACATTTGGCGATAATGGAACATCTATGTTTAGAAGTTTATTTTTGCTCAGCGGCATTGCATAAAGTAGTATTATCTAAATTTTATTATTAATTTCCAGGTTTTTGTACAACTCAAGATGTTGATATATTTTTGAAACACATGAACAACGCTCGCTACGTTCGAGAGCTCGACTTCGCCAGATTTCACTTTTACGATAGAACGGGAATTTATGATAACATCAAAGCAGCCAATGGACATGCTTTGCAGGGCGCATCTAGCATTCGCTACAGGAGGACAATTCCAATATTTTCTTTTTATAAAGTAGAAAGTAAGGTAATTTTAATTTAATGGTTTTTGTTTACCCATAAAATTACAGACATTCAAACATTTTTGACATGTATACTAACGCGACATACATTACACGATGTATTTCATCGTTTCACGTAATAATACTGCAATTAATTTTGCAAATTGCACGAATTGCAATAAACAAAGGTTGGAATCATTTTCACTAAGCTTATTGTTGTCGAATGTGGCAGGGATTATTTTTTTTTTAACCAAATTCAAATATAGGAGGAGGTTCTTAATTCGCTTGTATGTTTTTTTTATAATCGTTACCTCAGAATTTTGACATTTATGAACCGATTTCAATGTTTTTCTTTTGTTGGAAAGGAGTTTCGGGGTTCCACATTCGCAAGTTAAGGCAAGCATAGGAACTCAATTTAAATTTTAAATGTCATTAAACCTTAGGTTCCGAACATATATTGAAAATTAACATATTGGTAGATTTAAGACGAGCCCTATTTGGGTGTAATGAATTTGTAATAAGACGTACCGTGGCTATACTTAATGACTTATAAATAAAGCTATATAAATTTGAAGTAGGTAGGTAGGTCATATATAGTATAAAAAACTAATACGTTTCTCAAATTCAAATGAAAACAGATTTTCTGAGAGTACATGATTTACATTTTCTCATAAGGTTTAGTACCCTTGTTTGTTGTAAATACAAAGTTATTTCGTTTTTTTCGTTGTTTTTTTTATACCATTAACATTCACGATAATATACCTTCGAGATATAACGGTCAATTTAAAATAATCTTTTTATTAAGAATACTTATAGTTGAACATACAATAGATTTCAGACTGTACTTGTAATTCATGAGCGAAAAGGACCGTGCCAAATTGTTGATACCTATTTTGTTTTACCTCTGTGGATATTGGATACATGCTTTGATATCGTAACCTTTAGCTTTTCATTTTGCCACTAATGGATACATTTTTTTTATATTAACTGTAGTCGTTAGTCGATTAATTGAATATCTAAATGTTAAGAAATATATAACAAATATTCTTATACATTTTTTTACAGTTGGTATATTGGGAGGACAAAACGCTTTTTATTGAACAGAAGTTTATCACGACTAGTGATGGATTCGTTCGTGCTATAGTGCTATCACGTCAAAATCTGTTGGACGTGGACGCAGCGAGGCTGTTCAAAGACATCCCCGGAGCGGATAGCAAACCAGAATGTCCAGAAGAGATCCGCCATTGGCTTCAATCTATCGAAATATCCAGCGCACGTTTGAGAAAGAAAGATTAAAATTAAATATTGATGACCAGCCCTACAAATAGAGCAGCATGTACATTAAATTTTTATATGTCAAAATTTCCTATCAACCTATTGTAACTTTTCCAATAATCATACTTCAGACTATTTACAAAAACTTTAATAAGGTACCAAAACCTTCCTCACGAATCCTTCCGTCAATTGGTTTAAAATGTATGAAAATCCATTCCGTGGTTTTTAAGATTATCTTGCTCAGATGGACGGATGAAACGATAGGATTTTGTTTTATAATACAGCGATGTCAATGATGTTTCTTGAATGTTAATTTTGTATTTAATTCTCCGATTTGGTAATGTGCTTATATGCTGATAACAGTAAAATTTAAAAGTGTACCCGTTTTTTTTTATTTGAGTAAACATTCCCCTAATTAAAAAGTTGGCGGCACAGCTGGTGAAAAAACGACAGCCACCAAAAGTATCGCATGTCACGGCGGTTTAATGCGACGCCGTCTGTCAGCTTTGAGGAGTTTAGTCTTACTGTTTACGGAACTTGTTTATCATGAATACCAAACTTGGAATTAGCTTCTTAACTATGAGCACATTATAAAAATAAACATTTGTTGTTTTTTTTTGTTCTTAGAAAATATAATACTCGTAGCTTTGCTGGTTAGTAAGATGAAATAACAAGTTACTACTTCATTTACACGAAATACTAAAAAATGAGATTGACCAAAATTAGATTCGATTAAGTCGATACTAACTTCTAATACAATTATTTTTACATAATTTATGTTTACGTTATGACAGAACCGCGTGAGGATTTGTCTGGCGTTCTTGTAAGGGTGAAATGAAATAAGAAAAACGACCACACACGCGTTGTACTTTCATATTACATCGATTAAGTAATTTTAATACTTTAAAAAATAAAAGGTGCAGTAAAGATGGAAGAGTAATACGTGTTCTTACAAAGGTCTCCATTAGACTAGTTTTGATTAGTTTGCAGATCTATTATTATTATTTATTCATGAATAACATCATAATAATTATAAATCTTACATTATAGCATAATGCGGATGATTTTTGCTGTATGTGTGTTTATCTTCACACAATATGTCAAATATTTGAAAGCAATAAATATTATTTACATGTTTTCCCTTATCAAAATTATTGCTAACTATGAAATGTAATGACGATATGTTGACGAAAGAATGATTGTTGAACTATTTTATTTTATTTGAAAACTAATTGTAGGTGACGGAATTATTTACATAAGTTATAATTATTTCTTATCGTATGTTTAGGGCATTTGAAAGAAAAAATACGATAAACTATATAGATTGATAGACATACTTTGGGACTTTTTGTTCACGTTTTTCCACTCGTAGATCGATAAATCCATTTCCTAGTATATGCACCAGCAGCAGTAAATTAACACCATTTCCTATAATTTTTTTTAGACATCAAGTATCTTGAGCACTCAACCGCAGTAGTAATGGTGGCGCTAACCGACCGCGTGCGACTTGTCGCGTAACAATAATAAAATATCCATTAGCTGTGTAGTGTTTTCTGTGATTTTAAATCGTATTTCACAAACATATTTTTGTTTAAAAATATTTATTTTACTTTAACTAACGTTCAATGTTTTATGAAATGTTTCAAGAAATCAGTTTTCTAAAAATAATTGTTAATAGTTAAGATATGACTCATTTTTAATTAACGGTAATTACGCAAAAAAAATAAGAAAAATTTATATTTTAAATGCCTCTTAAATTGAATAGTAATTTAAGATGAAAATTACTGGTAAAACAAAACCAAAATATGGCCCACAGACAATTTTATCTGTTGATATCTACTGAATTTTCGAGCAGAAAATCATAAACTGATACAAAAAGGTTTTACATCGAATATTCATATGGCCATCATTACTTATGACATAATGATGATCATATTAGTTATATTAATAATGGTATTGTAAGCAAATAAATAAATTCATCATCATTCCCTTGCCCTTTTCCCATTTTATGTGAGGATGATACAACAGGTTTTCGTTTTCCACAATCTGTCATCCGTCATTTCAGTCGTATATTCCTTCTTATCCATGTCACCTTCACGCAAATCAGCCACCTTTCCTTTGGCCTATTTCTACTGAAGTATCCTTCGACATCAATATCTAGAACTCTCCTTGTTAGATGCCATTCTTTTCTGTTTATAACATGCCCATACCATGCTAACTGTTTTGTTACGTAATTTATATATGACTGATTTCTTTCAGGCTTCCCGCGGTACTCGGTTTGTACCTTATCCATTCGCATGAAATATTATATTATTTATTCCTGTTTTGCTTATTTTTCCCGGGGTTTTGGCCCACCATTTTTTTAACCAATAAATTCAGAAAAACGAGAGTAGTATAAATCAGTTTGAATCGAGCTCTTTAAACGTCCTCACACAAGCGATGACGCTTCTATTAATTAATAGTATTTCTACGTTTAAATATGGCGGTCGTGACTGTTGTTATTAACGTTTGTCTCACTGTTTTTCTACTGTGGTAGAGTCCGCAACAATAACATCTGTTGCACGAATGGCCCGCTCGACCGGTGAAATACCACGACCTCACAGAAGACCTGAGGAGTGAGGTGCAAGAGGCCTAATTTAAGGTCCTGTTTACCACCCTTTTCTAATAAGGAAAGGACGAGAAGGGAAGGAGGATTTGTTGGGGAAGGGGATAGATAGGAGAAGGTAATATTAATTGTTCTGTCTATCCCCTTCTCTGTCTATTAAAGGTAGGCAACGCATCTGCAATTCGCAAATGCTTGTTGTAGATGTCTATGGGTAGCGGTCACTTAGGTGACCGCTTGCTCGTTTGCCACCGTCTTAATAATATATTATAAAAATATCATGTCACTATAAAGCTATAACACTGTGGCAAACACTATAATCATATTTAGGTTAATATATTATTTCCTTTCAAATTAAAAAAAAAATGTTCCTTACACTGCAATTACAAGTTGTTCTTTGAAGCAGTTAATGCCTGTAAACAACGA
The DNA here is from genome assembly GCA_018246295.1 of Papilio alexanor hazarajatica. Classification (NCBI taxonomy): domain Eukaryota; kingdom Metazoa; phylum Arthropoda; class Insecta; order Lepidoptera; family Papilionidae; genus Papilio; species Papilio alexanor. The sequence goes on from DWLR01006267.1 coordinate 5,125, forward strand.
TCATAAATTACCATCATTTAGTTCAATCCTTTTTTGAATACGAAATAACGATGATATAAGATTCTTAACCTTAAGTTTTAGTGGTTCCGTAGCGTAAATTTAAAGAATAGGTAACCTTTATACAGGGTACTGTCGAGGTACAGTAGCTGCACTTGATTATTCGGAAATTACTTGTGGTGGAAATAGTGTAATTTTTTTATACCAGAATATAGCAAACGAGGAAGCGGTCACCTACCATTTGCAGGTTGCAGATAAGTTGCTTACCTTTAATAGACAGAGCATAGAGGGGATAGACAAAAATGACATTTCCTTCTCCTAATTCCTCTCCTTTCCCGTCAAATCTTCTTTCCATTCTCATCCTTTCCTTATAAAACATTATTATTTATAATAATAATTTATAAGGAAAAATAATAGAAAAATCTAATATATAAAATATTAGAAAAGAGTTGGAAGGGTCATCCCAAGGACTAAAATTACCTTTCACTTCTCAGATTAAACGCAGAAAAATTCTACTTCATGCCTGTTTTTGTTATTTCACCAGTCGAGCGAGCCATTCGTGCAACAGTTTTTGTTGTTGTGCACTCTATCACTGTTAAGTGTAAGCATAAAAATTGTCATAAATGTTAAAAAAAAGCCAAAGTTTAATAAATATAGTTTCAAAAATATTTAAGAGCCAAAATCATTTGCAAATCTTAAATTTAATTTGTCCAAATCTAAACTTTAAATTACAATTTAACCTTATATTATTTTTGCCCAACTAAGAGGAGGGTAATTTTTTGCGAATATGTATGTATGTTAATTTCTATATATATATATGTGTGTGTGTGTGTACGTGCGTTGCACTCCATTGGGCTGCTGGAGTCTAAACGTCTGGATCGATTTTGAAGAGTGAGGCAGTTGTTCAATTCCTATTCTTTCCCAGTGTGTCAGTCAATTAACTACTTTGTTATTAAAGTTAGTCGTGATCTACGCACCAATATTTTGAGGAACCCCAAAAATATCTAATTGTTTTAGTAAACACCGCAGCTAAACCGAGCTCTTTCGAATTCCCCATTGAATACAAATCAGTAAGGCTTGTCCGATCGCAGTGTTTATTCCTTTTTACTCAATGCTAGTTTTATACTATTAAAAAAAAACAGCCATGATACCGTCAAAATCTAGTTTGTTACCAGCAGAAATATTACTTCAAACTATTTTAAATCAATATTTTCAAGCTTCATACTGTGTCACTTTTTTTTCTGAGGACATGTTTCGATTTAGTTATAACAAAACCTTTGTTCATATTAATCCAGGAAAAAATATAACCGATGCTTTGCTCTATGTCTCTGAAATGGGTTGTTTAGATTACATAATAAGAGTGAACGAACCCAAAGATTTTATCATGGCCTTTGAAAAAGTAGTTCGTTTGGGTAATACCCGAAAAAGCAACAGGAAATTAGTATTTTTGGCTGTATCTTATGATAATAAAGTGACTGAGAATTTGATGAAAATTTTATCAATGAAAGAAACTTCGTTTGTAGCAAATGTTCTTATAGTAGCACCATCTTTTAACCAGACATGTGAATCTTATGATTTGATAACACACAAATATGTCGGTTTATCAAATCACAACCAACCTTTCCATTTAGATGTGTGGAACTCTTGCACTGAAAAGTTTTATGAAAATAATAATTTATTTCCTCATGACATATCAAATATGTACGGGAAGGTGGTTAAAGTGTCTTGTTTCACTTACAAGCCCTATGTTTTATTAGATTTAGATATATCACTTGTACCCTTCGGTCGAGACGGAATGGAAATCAGAATTATTGAGGAATTTTGCCGGTAAGTACACATGCAATTAAAAAACGTACGATGCACATTCACGCAAATATCAATTTTACTCGATTAAGATCACATGCAATAGACTCTCATCCATTGAACTCAAGTCCTTTTTGGTAAGGAGCAACTATAACTAGCCAGTTCTCTATAACTTTTTTCTCGATTAAGAATAACTTATTCACTTCATTTGTTTTAGGTGGATAAATTGTTCAGTACAAATAGTACGAGACGATGAACATCAGTGGGGTGAAATATACGGGAACATGACCGGCGTGGGCGTTCTCGGTAGTTTAGTGGAAGACCGAGTCGATCTCGGGATAAGTACGTTTGTATGAATAAATGCGAAAGTTAATTTAAAAAAAAAAAAAACAACATCAAGCACGACTGTATCAGTATGATACTCCGGGGAAGAAACCGAAGCGAATGACATCTTACTCTTCAAAATCGGTCAAATCGTTTAGGCTACAGCAGGTGACAATAAAATGGACAGGCATACATACGACCCTGTCAATCGGGACCCAAAACAATATTCTTATTGTTAAACGAAATTCATAAAAAAATTAAAGCTTGCATTTATGTTACTGAAGAAGGAAGCAAGCGGGTTACCTAATATTAAGTGACCAACGTTATCCATCAACAATGCTAATGCAACAATTACAAGAATTTGGATTCTAAAAAGTAGAGTTAGCAGCAGCTATTGTCCTTAAAACTGGTTCGAACTGGAATACGGATATAATAGAAGAGGTATTTATATATTTTTTTGTTCTGCGTTTTATGTCATAATTGTGGCTGCATTCTCTACTCCCAATTTCTTTTAATGGCTTATTCGCCAATGCTACTATCCCTGTTGTGTTTTTTTAGTGTCAATAAACGTTATTTTGAACATTAATTATAATTACTGTTTTATACCAGTTAATTTAAAATTTACAGACTGAATGCTAACAACTACAAAAATATAAAAATACACAACTACTATAATTGAAATCAAAATATACAAATATAAGATTGATACAAAAAAATGAAAATATATAATATCTAGTTTTTGGGTACCTTATTCTTACTAATGACATTAAACTGACCGTGACGATCCGTGACGATTGTTACAAATATTGTTGGGTAGCGATAGTTAACTATTCGGGGCATAACGTAAAAGTGACCCGATTTCTCGTTTGCCTCTTTATTCTATACTAGTAAAGCGGCCCAAGCTTCGCTCGGATAGTTCTATAGACAAAAAATATAACTTATGTTACTGGCTTATAGAAGAGCTTTCTATTGGTGAAAGGTTCAAAGTTTAGAATCGGTTTAGTAGTTTTATCAACAGAGTTTACATGGAACAAATAAACGATCTTATAATTTCTCTTTATAATATTAGTATTTAAAAGATATAATTTTTATTCTAATTCGATTCTAGCGGCTTTATATTCATGGTATGAAGAATATTTGGCGCTAGATTTTTCAGCCCCGTGCATTCGAACAGGTATCACTTGCATCGCCCCGGCACCAAGGTAACCTCCCAGAAGCCATTGGCTTACTTAAAGACGCATGTTACTTTATTTCACTATTATTGTACCTACTTTATTAATTTAATATACATTTTAAAACGTCAATTTATCACCATCATATGTCAAAAGACGTCAACGGACATGACAACAGAAGAACATCAACGTAGATGTACATACTCGTATGTACTAGATCTCTCGACCAATAATCGATGACTTACTCTCGCAATAATTTCCAGTTCGATATGATTTTGTAGGAGTCATTAATTAATTGCCTTGATTTCCAAAATAAATAAATTATGTTCAGCACAACTTTATGATACAAACAACATACTGTTTCAGATATCCAACCCCCAACCAAGAGACGTCAATGATATAGATATTATAGACTTAAATCATTTAATTTTTTTTGTTTCATAACCTGTAGCTTACTGGCAAGTTGGGTAACTCCATTTTTACCGTTCACTTTATACATGTGGATTGCAATATTTTTTACGTTTCTGTACGCCTCCATTGCCCTAATCATTGCGCAAGGAGGCTCTACTAAAAATGTTTTTCTCACAACATTTGGTATGATGATAACGCAGGTAAGACAGTAAAGAGGATTTAGAGGTTAAATATAATTTGTTATATTAGCTCGTATTTGTTATAAGTAAAAGTGAAAAATTGGTAATTAATTTAATTTTTTTTTCAATCTAACTTATTTTTTTAAAGCTGTTTCATGTATTTTCTTTTATTCATTTTTTTACATTTTTATTTAAGTATTTTCTTTATTCAATATCAAAATATACATTCATTATTCACATCAGTTACTGCATTGCTATAAAATTGTTTACTGCAAAAAGTTAACGATATGCTACATTAGACATAAAAGAAATTAATTTCAAATAAAAATAATTTTATTGGTTATTGTAGAGCTGAATGTAATTACATTAAACCATAATTTTAAAATTGTTGTACCAGTCTCAGAATGATGCCGGTCGCTCATGGAGAATTCGTAGTATAACTGGTTGGCTACTGGTCACTGGTTTGGTTTTGGACAACGCGTACGGAGGCGGCTTGGCGTCCACCTTCACCGTGCCCAAGTATGCGAAATCCATTGACACGATACAAGATATCGTGGATAGGAAAATGGAATGGGGTGCCACTCATGATGCTTGGATATTCTCATTGGCTCTTTCCCAAGAGGTAATAACAACTATACATTCTTATAAAATTAGAAACCAGTTTTTTTTTAACTAAAATGAAGTTATTTAAGGGCTCCCGTCATTACTTTCTGTCTCGAGTTTTTCTCGAGAATGTGCCATTCTTTTACACATTTATATGCATTCGTTCAATTATTAATGTGAAGAATTATGAATGCGACCTGTGCTTCTGAAGGTTGTTATGTGATGTGTGATTGCTGAGAGGTTTGCCTCGTTATACTCGTATCATAAGAGGCACGCACATTCGGTGATAAGAAAAAGTTATAACTTTTGCTTACCCCCAAATGTGCATGGAAAAAGTTCGACGAAAATACAAACGTGTCAGTGTATAACTAAGTTGTGATTTAAATTAAATGAATGTCCAGAGCATGAAAAAAAACTATATGTATGGTGTGTAACTACATATATGTATAGGTGTTGAGTAATAAATCCACCACCACCACCACCTCAGCCTATGATCGTCCACTGCTGGATATAGGCCTCCTCCATTGATAACATTATTGGGGGGAAATGTGCCATAATCGCCACGCTTGGCAGGCGGGTTGGCGATCGCAGTATGTTC
>DWLR01006268.1:0-10211 GCA_018246295.1 Papilio alexanor hazarajatica
TTTATATGATTGTATTTAATTGTTTAATTATTATTAAATAATTTATTTTTAATTATTTAATAACGTTAGTTACAATAGTTTCAGCACAATCTGATCTTGTCTTCGAAGGACTACTAATGGTTATTGAGAACAAATATGCAATCATTGATTATTTTTATATAGATTTGAAAGGAAAGACTGACCGGTTGGCGCAGTGGATAGATACATGTCTTACACGCCGCAGGTCGTGGGTTTGATTCCCAAACAGGACAAACATTTGTGTGCATGAACATGTCTGTTTGTCTTGTGTCTGAATGTAAAGACCGCCGGAGGACGGGCAGCAGCGTGCTCTTGTAATAATACGGTGGAATATGCTGCGATCGCCAACCCGCCTGCCGAGCGTGGCGATTATGGCAAATTTCCGCCCATTGATGCGATCAATGGGGAAGGCTTATGTCCAGCAGTGGACGATCATAAGCTGAGGTTGGAGGTGGAGATCCGAAAGCTTCTTTGTTCTAATTATGACACAGCAATATACTTGTTTTATTAGTAAGTATTAAATTAATATGTGTATCGAAAGAAAGACTGACCGGTTGGCGCAGTGGCAAGACACTTGCCTTCCACGCCGCAGGTCGTGGGTTCGATTCCCACCCAAGACAAACATTTGTGTGCATGAACATGTCTGTTTGTCTTGGGTCTGGATATAAAGAGCACCGGAGGCCGGGCAGTAGCGTCCTTTTCTTAGTACGGTGGAACACACTGCGATCGCCAACCCGCCTGCCAAGCGTGGCGATTATGGCACATTCCCCCCAATGATGCAGTCAGTGGTGGAGGCCTATGTCCAGCAGTGGACGATCATAGGCTGAGGTGATACTATTTTATATATCTATTTTATACTATTTTATATATTCATCGAAAATGTTGTAATTTTGTGAAAGTTGGGAGAAATAGTCATGTTAAATTGTGTAATTTGGATAGCTAATATTAAAAGGAATCACGTGAAAAAGTTGATTTTCTTAAATAATCATTAATTAACGAATTTTAGAGTAAACGGTGAGGTAAATACTTTGTTTACTATATTTAGGTCTTCATGTGGAACAGCGTTTATATTATTTGCGAGTGAATAACAACCAACTAGTCGCTCAGTGTCTACGGGAATATATTTAACATGTAATTACAATAACTTCACAAGTCACATATCGAGACAATTGTTACCTAGTCGTAATAGTGCATCATCATCGGGTGTCAGAAACATTCATAAACAACTTGAGCAAATCAACAAAATACTGTAAACAAAAGCCACTTGTCACCCGACGTAAGGGCTTTTTGTTTGTCTTGCATTTTTATAACAAGCGTTTTTGTGGCGAGTCGATGTAGGAAGGAAGCCGCTGCGGGCGGTCCTAGCCCCATGGGGTTTGCGTACACAAAACATTTCGTGATCCATAAAGACAAAAGGAAAATTAAAATCTGTAAAACTCTTGGGACGAGCTGCGCGCTCTTATGAACATATTGCCGGTATGAAATGGAGACACGAGCGTCGCCGATGCCAAATTAGAGTACGCGTTTAGTGATCCTGTCTTGTTCCCGTATTATATTTATATAAAAAAAAGTGTTTTATTAATGTAAATATGTCGAAAGTGATAATTCGCTAATTTCAGTGATGTCGATAATTTCTTAACGGAGCTTTTTTTTTCATAAATTTTGTATTAATGTAAAAAAAAATCCAATAATAGCGCTAGACATGAGAAATGCATTTTAACATCTTTAAATAGGAGTAAGTTATTATAGTATTGTTGCTATTTTACAATAGCCGTTAACGCGGTTACTATTTAGTCCAATGTTTACTCGCATATAATTCCTGTGTTGATTTGTAGAAGTGTGAAGTGTCTTATACGTGTCTATGAACCACACAGAGTCAAATGGAATTCTAATTGCTAAGACTACAAGTCTGCTTATTAAAAAGTGCAAGATTTGCTCGAAAACCAAACATATTTAAAATGGGAACATGGCGCTGAACGCTGTTTGTTTTAATTATTCTTTGTAGAGCGCACTATGACAAACGAATAAACTCGTCTCGAAAACGAAGCCGCTCCACTTGCGTACATAATAAAGTATTTACATATTATTATTCATGGAAACAAATGTCCCTTGAATGGTTTTTGGATTTGTTGACTTAATACAAAGTGCTTTTACGTGAGGTGGCCTTTCTGTCGGCGACGTCGCATAATGGATGGCCAGACATTCGCATTTTGCACAAATGTTTCTCTTATTTAGAGATCGTAAAATTTATTATCTTCGAGTATCATGCTTTGCATTGTCTGTATTGGGTTAATATAGGGCTTAAAATTAACCCGTGCTTCATAAGCCTTGTCGTTTTCGTTGCACACGACGATATGAGACTATTTCGTGAATAATTTTACAAGGAACGAGTGTTGTTCGTGCAACACTTTTTCTATGAAAGAGTATGAATTTTTCATGGAATATAACTTTATACTTTACAAACCTGTATTATGATGTAAACATTTCTAGTGGATATTGAGTAAAATTTGTCTTTTGTATTTATTACTAGTTCGTAGGTACTCCACCGTTTATACATTTTGTTCATACTTTTATAAAGCTTCTGCAAACTGTCCTGAGGAAATTCTATCGAAAATTCTTCTTTCTAGACAAAAACCCTCACACTATTATATAAACATAACATAAAGTAATTAAGGATTTTTGTAATTTAACAAAACGTGAGAATAAAACGTCTGATATCTAAATATAATCAAAATATCTCTGTAAAACTCCTTTTTATGTTTACGACTATGCCTAGCTTTTAAGTTTATATTATCCAGGTAAATATTACAAAGGAAAAATTTATTTTTTAGTAGCAAGCACTAACAAGTTGATTATCTTATATGTGAACCAGAAGTCATAATAATATATTTCTTATGACTGTTAAATATATTCATACCAGATTTTATCTCCAACACGGTCTAGTAGGCAAGTTATCTATCAACTGACCCTGTGGACTGAGATGTCGATGGAAGCCTTCCAAATAACGTAACATCTTTCTACTAACTGTTCAAACTTCAATAGGTGTAGAACAAAATGTCTTTAATGATGTATTCTTCATTAGATCCCAACCTCTGAGATGTGTATCCATAACAAACTTTATGTAACTTTGATCAAACTTTACTAAACGGAGCTTATGTACAATCAAGTTCGATGGCAGTATTTCACTTTAAAAGAGACAATTGTTTGAACGTTTCGTGGAGTTTCCGTTTGCGAAAAGTTGTCTCTATCTATATATCTAAATATAAATCAATTCAATTGTCTTCGCACCATTCCGTAAATATGGTGTCGTTTGGTCTATCTGCAAAATAAATTTTTATTGGCCTTATTTAGATAATTTAATTTTAAACAGAGATGAAGAAAAATAAACTTTTAGAAATTTCCCTACAAAAACTGCTAAAAATCAAAGTCATAGCAGTAACCAAAATTGATCAATGTAGCAATTGTGTATATAGCCTATTAAAAATATAATGTAGATCTATTAATATTCAGACATCCACAATAAATCTACACGTTGAGAGTGTAATCTACAATACAAAAATGATAGAATCAATATTGAATACCATGGAGTATTGGAAGGCAACTAGTCCGCGCTACCACTTATTTATGGGCGGACAGTGTTAGAACAAAAACAAAACAGTGCGAAGAGCTTCGACACCTCGTGGGTGCCGGCGAGATCGCAGTACTACAGTATTCTCAGAGCTCCCAGTTGGCCACACAATACAAATATAATCAATTCAATATAAATCTTTATCCTGAAAGTTTTAAAATAAACGTATTTATAGACAGTTAAAATTTTGCCGATGTGAATTTTTTTATGTAGTACCAGATCAATTGCAGAATTTTTGAATAAAATATTTTAAATTTAATGTGTTATTGTATTAAGGTGAAATGTTTATCTCACCTCTTCTGATTTGTTCGTATCTTAGTATTGATGTACCCATATCCTATTTGGCTACTGAGATAATAAATAGGTGTATATATATAATGGGAATTATTATTCCTTCTTTTTTATCCTATCTTAGAAGCTCGCGCGACATTGAGCGGGTGATGTTGCATGATTATATATTAAAAAATATAGGCAATGTTTAAGTAATATAGTTTTCTAATGGTGAAATAAAAAGAAGTCTTCCTTTACTAGTGTCTAAGATTAACTTTTAAAATAAAATAAATATTTCCTTTACTATAATTTAGTTCGAATAAGCATGTAATATAGTTAGATTCGAATAAAATCTGTCGTACATTTAAAGTAATAAGTAACTAGAAATCAAATTAATAAGCATTAATAAGACTTAACATTTTTCTATTATGATTTTACTGTTTTTGATACTTTTTCGTCTATATTTATTAAGTTATGAGTGGTTAATTAATATACCTTTAAATTTTGATATATATGCGAAATGTTGAAGGTTAACACATTATGTACCATTAAATATGAATATAATATAGTTAAAATGTTTAAACTAAATATTCATGATTAAAAATTAAGATCGATTTGTTACTTATCGATTTTATTATTATTCAAAAAAGACAAATATTCTATGGAACGATAGTGTTTTTAAACGATATTGACGTGTAAGTAGTAAGTGAGATGTTAGTGGATTATTGTATGTATGGACAAGCGTGAGAGAAGCTCGGTGTTGTCCGGAAATCTTTGGAGTAATAAAGAGCTGAGGTAGAAAGCGCCCGCACGCTGCGTGATAGATGCCCCACGGGCAAGCGACAAAAAAATAACAAAATCGTCTTAGCAAACATGTTTAATAAAACGAATGACTCGCTCGTATATCTTCACCTGCTTAGTATGACATAAATTATAATAACATTATGTTGTACACCTTCAAGAAGTCCCAACAAATTCTCATTCAATAGAAAATAAGACGTTCCACAAAAAAAAAATATTGTCCGAGTTATTAAGATGAGTCAAAAATAGAATAAAAATTGGAATTCTAATGTAGTCCCGCTGTTGGTCAACGTATGCCCTTTGTATTTGTTTCCATGACTAATGTCACATGAATTTGGATTAAGGAAAAACAAAATCATTGATATTTCGTACCTCTACTATAACGTATTAAACGATATTACTCTATAATTTGTTTTATTTTAGAATACATGTAATGTTGTAAAGTTTTTATTTTTAAACAAAAACAAATCCGATGTTACATTTTTTTATTTCTTCTCTTTTTAGGGATAAGAAATTCAAAAAAGCTCCATTTACAATGTCGGTAGTAATGGTAATGTTGACAATAAAAACTTTTTAGCATATGTATTTTCAAAATGAATACACGCGGAATTAAATTACGAAAAAAAAAAAATAATCGAAGAATATAAGAAAATGTGAAGCCGCAGGCAACGCTAGTTTTATTAACGTCATTAATAGCCAAGGGACGTCCCATTACAAATCCATTAAACCGAAACAGGGCCTGTCTTGAGTCTACCAAAATGTCAATTTTCGGTATATCATCGCAAACCAAGGATCAATGCCATTTAAAATTAAATGGGAACCACTGGCGAATATTCTTTAACTTCCCAACAAAAAAAAAATCGATTCATAAATGACAGAGTACTGGAGGAAACAACCATAAAAATGAATTGAGAACTCCCCTTTTTTACAACAGTTAAAAGTGAAGAAAGTGTCTATTTTAGTTTTCAATAAAATATGCAGTATGTGAGTCTGAGAGCTTCTAATGTGAGAAGTTGTACAAAAACATGACGAATTCATTCATTTTTATAAAAAGCAATTTTAATTCATAAATATGCGAAAAAAAAATATTTTTTAAAGCCAAAAAAAATTATCCAAAGCTTCAACCACTGCGATCAAATAATTTTTCATTTCAACAGGAAGAAAAAATTACGCGTATAATGATATTTATTTTTATTATCATCATATCCCTGCCCTTTTCCCATTTGCGTAGGGTCGACACAGTATGTACTACTCTTCCATATATCCTAGACTCTTCTGTAGTCCATACTGCAACTGGGTTTGGCTATAATTTTACGGCTGGCCGCCTGCCTAACGCCAACCCTCCTTAGGAATATATATACTTATATGAGGTATTTAATATGACATTATAAAATGCACAAAATACACAAAATTTGAATTGAATTGATTGAATTGATTCTGCTAGAAGTTGGGGGTTCTGATGCAGCCTGCGCTCGAAATCCAAGTTCTAATGTTACATATTGATTTGTTTCAACAGCACAGAAGATGTAACCAGCCCAAGATTGAACTCGGGTTCAATGGGTATTCCAATCTCTGCGTAGTTGCAAATCTGCTGCTGATCAAATGCATCACCAATTTTGTTTTCCGCACATAACTTATGTAGTATAGCATTATCATATCAATAACAAAACTTATAAAATGTAAATAAATTAATTTAAAAATATTTAAGATGTCAAACGTTTCTTTTTTATTATGAGTTAAAGATTAAGCCTGTGCTAGAAGAAAGCTCAAGTTATTAATCGAATGACGGATTTGAACCCATCACTTTACGTTTAGTAGTGTCCACTTTTAACCATAAGGTTGTTGTCGCTTCTAAAGTGTATTATCCAGTATTTTGATAGATAACATTTTTCTTACGCGCCTGTTCGTGCCATGGCACAACAACAAGTGCAAATAATTTAGATTAAGTAATATTTAGAGTAGACGTGTCCAATAAAGGCACGTCGAGTTCCAGGGGTCGTAAAAATCAATTAGCTAGCCTGATGTTATGTAACCGCACGCTTCCGAATACCTCCTTTTATTATCAATTAGATAGGTTTATATGTGGAGTAGATGCGGATTAGGCGGCGCGGGACGGCGTGCGTGTCTGCGATGGCCGACGGCAGCTTAGCCCTGGGGGATGCGGTCACCCTCCGGCCACGATGACAGCTGCTTTTGCTCGCGTCCGAACTTGAATTTTATACTGCGAAATTGACAGCTACATAACACCATGCCTCATCGGTACGTGTTCCCGGCCGTGTTCCGATGTGCGCAATAAAATACACTTACGTTCGTGTTCGCGGCGCGAGGGTTCACCGCACGGCGGGTTTCGATTTATATTGTTTTATATGAGCTTGTCCGTTTTTGTTAATGTGTAAATTAAATCAGAGCTGGTGCGTTTGTTTTATTAAAAGAAAGAACATGGGCGCCGCACAATTTTAATGTTCTCGGCTTGCAACCGGCAATCAAGCTCGTGGAGTACTTTTTGGTAATGTTCATGCTGCATATATTCCGAGATAGCATCGCTGGCTGCAGTGTGTACGGCCCGTGAACACTTGCGCAGGGGCGAACTGCCGCTTCATATTTGCATATTTTTTGTATCTTAATTTCGACCCGCTCTTGTATTTCATTCCAGAGGTACATATTCATTTCGACCGAGATTAAATTTGCAGCAAAATCCGTCCTTAAGCATTTATATATACCGCAATTACCGTTATAATGCAAAAGGTAAAAATATTATTTAATAAAAACTTTTTTAAATAATAATTAAGCTGTAATCGAAATTACAAGTAAACCCGTTAATTTTTACATATAATTTACGGATGTTCAACGAATGAAACGCTTTTACAGATATTTTTATTAACGGTAGCTCAATGATTTTAAGATAAGATATAATGAAGTAAGCGTTATTTAAATAATTATTTATTTGTACTTTTAATAATATTAGTATTTTGATATTGAAAATCGTCTGGAATTATCTACCTTACTGAATTTTAATATGTATGAAATTTAAGGAAATATTATTACGCATTCTGTAATGAAATAATATGAATCGTATTTATCTTAAGTAACATTATTCAAGTGCCATTAAAATTAATAAAATCACGATAGAATTGCTGGCAATATTCCAATAAACATTTTCAAACATATGATTCCGAAAATTTAAAAATAGTACCTATTTTTATTATATTATATTGCTATGATTTTGAGTCGTTTACGCCACCGCCATTTTATTATTATTTTAAAAAAATATCAAATAGTGCTTGACTATGATCCCACCTGATATTAAGTGGTAATGTGGTCAAAAGATGGTACGCACTAACGGAACAGAATATACTATACACTTTTCTCTTGAAGGTACCCACGTCATAACTGGACTGAAAAACAGTATACATATATACATAAGTCGAATTAAAGTCGAAGAGACAATGCTCATTTACGTAGTCTATCTTTTTTAAATAAGGAAATTAAGAGAATTTGACAACGAAGGCCCCTAGAAGGAAATAGTATATTTCCTCCCACCAAAAAATATCATTTTTACTGTTTATCCCCTCATTGTCTTTTGTCAAGCTGTTGTCTTCGGAAAATTATCTGCAACTCAACTTATGGCCGTAGTCACTTGATATTATGTGAACCACTTGCTCGTTTGCCACATTCTTTCATAAAGAAATCTTGGGAACTACCGGCAAGTACAAGGATTATTTAGTGTCTGCTTTAGCTTAATAATCCTTTCTTTTGTAACAAATTTAGTTCAGTTTGATTTAAAAGATATTTTTTATTTAATTTTCAAATATGGATCTGTATGTTGGGCGAGTAGAGGTATGGTTAATGTTGGGATGGATGTGTGGGGTACTAGGAACTGTTAAGGTACGGATCAAGTACATTAAGCCTAAAGGTAGCATAAGCGAAAGAAAAATTAAAGAGGGAAATGTTATACGCCATGGTATGATCACGTTATAAGGAGAGAAGAATGGCATGTGACAAGGAGAGTAGAGGAATGTATTAGTTGAAGTAATAGATCCTTAGAAAAAATGGGGTCTTGATTTAATTTTAAATGGCATTGAACCCTAGGTTTCTAAAATTGACATATTGATAAATTTAAGACTAGCCCTGTTTGGGTTTAGTGAACTTGTAATATGACGTGAAAAGGCTATAAATTACTTAATAATGACTTATAAATAAAATTAATAAATTTGTAGTCAGTTTTGTTTTTATAAAAAAAAAATAATAAGATTTTTATAAAAAAACTTTTCCGCTCTAGAGCAGAAATATTATGAATTGTTTTTGATAATCTCTATAATATCACCATACAACATAAGTCTGGTTTGTTTAGAAAAAGTATAAACGGAAAATGTGAACATTTTCCTTTTAAACCAAGATTATTGGTTACAAATATCCGTCATTAAATTTAGAAGCCTTAAGAAATAAGTTTTCACGTGTCCCTTAACTCCCTGGAAACGAGTGAAAGAAGCAGAGGTTAATACTACACATTAAGCACAAACTGAACTCGAAAACGGTCTAGGTTGTATTGGTGGATTAAGCGATTTACCATAATTATCGAATATAATATGAAGCGTACCAATGGATTTTATGAAGAGACCTAATTTGTGCATGGGTTTACACGTCATCTAATTCTGATTTTTGAGATTAATTTGGAAATAGTATTTACATTATATTTAGTTTATTAGAATACATTTTTCTATATGTTAAGTTTTAATGAGTAGAATATAAAATGTTGGTAGCCGCAAAGATGGGTGATCTGATTACAAATACGGAGATCTCTGATCAAATCCCGAACGAACCAATTTTTTTATGAATTTATTTATCATAAGTTACGATAACAGAGTGACCAATTGGCTTGGCTCCAGTTCTTAGGCTCAGATCGAATCTCGATAATATGTTGTGGGCTTTTAGCGGATGTTCCGTCCTTTTCATTAATTGAATCAAAAATCACATCTTTTATAGTTCATGAATACAAAAATGTAATGGAATATTCATATAAGGGTATTTTCTAGTATTTAGGTATATACCTAAGTTGATAAAAATGTTTGGTAGGTGGGGTAAGACGGGGCAGCGAGGTAAGATGGGAACTATACCAAAACCGATGATGCAATTTCGATAGAAAAGTTATTTTAACACCATTTGATGGTATTTATCATAACTTATTATTATCACAAAAAGTTTGGTCGAAATTGTGCACGTTGTGACTTGGTAAGTATTTTTTTAAACTTTTTGTGGTTTTATCTAATTTTTGACGTAAATTAAGTGCGTGACTGTTCATTATGTATACATAATATATTATACAAGATGTATGACATATTTTTTTATTGATGTTTAATTATTGTACTTGTAACCCCATCACCCTTTTTCCCCCTTCAATCACTCCTTCACACCATGTCTGAATTTACGGAGTGAAATAAGTAGAAGCCGATATAAAATCGACTTCAAAATATGTATGTGACCAAGATGTAAATCA
>DWLR01006269.1:0-10211 GCA_018246295.1 Papilio alexanor hazarajatica
AAATGTTTGCCTTGGGTGGGAATCGAACCCACGACCTGCGGCGCGAAAGGCAAGTGTCTTGCCACTGCGCCAACCGGTCAGTCGTCAATTTGATATCACTTGTAATAAACTAGTAAAAAAAACCTTTAATATCGTCATAATCAACGATTGTAGTGATAGTCAAAGATAACAGAGATCATCTATTTCATCTTATTTGTACATTCTGACCACAATTCGAATTATTGACAAAAACAAATTGAATATGCGATTAATATTATCTAATCTTTAGAAGAAAGCAAATAAAGCTTTTTCAGATTGTAAAATATACAATTCTGGGTTCTAAAATTTAGTAACAAACACAATACATTATCCTTTTTCATGTGGTCTAAATGCGAAGAGGTCGTAACAATGTTGTACCTTCTTTCGGATTACACGAGTAATTCGCAGTCGAGTAGAAAAGGCGTAATGAAGACCGACGCCCGAGTAAAGCCCCAATGTTGCAAGTTAAAAACGTTGATTGCGGTTGATAAGTAGAAGGGCGAAACATAGGTGTTTATCTAAAAGGATCACTTATTGAATTACGCAGCCACAAAGTCCCGGATTTTATGGCACGCAATTTAACTTAAATAGATCTTTTTAGTTGTTCTTTAATGGGCTTTCATAATTCTTTCCTTTTTTTTATAATCTTTAATCAATAATAATTTATTGATTTCTTTTATTTTCCTATTTTACAAAATGTGTAAAAATACATTTATCTATAGTGACTTAATACATTTATTGATTTATTTCGTTTAATATGTGCCTTACATCTATACAGTTAATAGTATATAGTAGAATTGTATTACATACCTCCTGAAACCTAATCCAAGGCCCAAAAGTAAAGCCACATAAAAATCACCAATTGGTAACTTCGTAAAATCTCGCGTAATCCCGCAGTCAAGCGGTAGATACGAATCAAATAATTTCACACGGTACGAATTCAAAATCTCCGTGCTTGTTGTTTAACAGATATCTTTTTTTTTGTAAAATCTTGTAAAAATCACCGCAAGGTTGTATGAGTAATACACTAAACTCTCTATCTTATGCGAGATACACTACGCACTAGGCACTACGAAAATTGAGCTTCACTTTTGAACAGCGAATACATAGATATAGACATAGATCTACCATACACAATGGTCACTCCATCTGGTGGTGATATAAATCTATGATTCGTACATTCTTCTCACTTCCGAGTGTTAATTGTAAAATGTGTAATTAATTAATTGTGTAATAAGATTTTTCTTTCTCTCTGAATCCCATACAAACATTTTATCCATGCAAATATAAAACTGTATTCTACTGTATTAATTGTGTCTTATAATCCGAGGGACGAGGGCCTGACGATCCATCACACAGGGTCACCCACCTAAGTTTGGACACCAGTTTCCTGCTCATTAGATTTATATTATTTTATTAGATATTTTTATTAATACTAATGTTGTTTGTACCTACCATTTTACAAGTAATTATTTTATCAAAGAGATTGACAGATGATCAGTATCATACGTTCACCATAAAAATTATCGTCCCATAACAAAGTAAAATAGTTATAAAAGTAAATACGACTAAAACAACTGACAGTCATTTCGGCTCTCTCGATCCCTCGAGTGAACATTACGTCATAAAGAGGCAAGACCCTTGCACTAAGTTGCTTTATAAAGGTGTCTGCACAACGACCAAAAGCCGTAAACTGAGTAAATAAAAGGCACAGGTACTTTGTCACTTACGTTTTGCTCCCACTCCTACGGATAACACGAGCGTAGCAGCAAGAAGCAGCATCAATATATTGTGCGCCATTTTGACTGCAACAAATAAACAGAAGTTAATTTATTAGTAAAATATGTATCGTTTTTAAATCAGGTTCGACCAAGTATGAAATTGATGTCATTTTTCCCTACTGATAATAGAGTAACATTTTCAGCGGATATATGAGTATACACATACATTTGTGTACATTCATGTATGTACATTTCATTGTGATCAGAAGATCACAATGGAACGTACAGAAACACAGAAGTGTTTCGGTGTTTTGAAGAGTGAGTTTTCAATCTCTTTCCCAGAGTGTCACAGCGGAACAGTCAGACGGTTGTATTGGTTTAAATTGACTATTGCTTATTCGTTACACTCGAAACGTTGATACAAAAACAAATATCTCTTTCAACTTTCACTCTGAATAGAAAAAAAATCTATACATTAAAATTGCATCGAAACCAAACTTTGAAAATGAAGAAAATATTCGTGAACAACTATGGTAAAGATTAATAGATGCTTACTAAACTAAATATATACTTGTATATAATATAATTATATATACTAACCCTATATGTACTTACTAAGAGCTCGTAAAAATGATTTTGTTGTTCTTAATCTGTAATATTATAAAACTTACACTCTAAGTAGATATTCTGTGATAATACATTGCCATTGCGATATTTGAATTTACAACAAATACGTCATATTTAATATTACTATTTGTTTTTTTTTATGAACGGAAGTAGCAAACGAGCTGGCAGGTCACCGGATGTTTGTGACCGCTACCCATAGACATCTACAACAAGCTAATTAGTTGTTAGTTAATGTCGGTGAGGAGAATTATAACTGGGCCTTTCGCAAAAAGAAATTTATTTCGAAAAGATGTTAAATTTCAAGTATATTACAGTAAACAATTAATTCTAATTTAGATAGCTCACAAAAAACAAACAATAAATATATCACCACGATTCAAATCAATACACTCTCTTATAATTCATTAAAATATCTTTTGTACTTCCAACCTTTGAACTTGGCGGTTCTCCCTTAAGAATAAACACTTCTTTTTGTTACAATTTTAATTACAATGAAAAGAAATTACAATTCATTTGCGTATCTAACTTTTCTTATAATTGTCGAATTATGGCAACACTTGCTTTCTTTAACATCAAAGTTAAAACATTTTAATTACTTTTAAGTTTATGAAGTCTTTTAAACTTGGAATATTGTGTTAATGAAAATTACTTTTTAACCGACTTCTAAAAAAGAGAAGGAAGGAAGGATAATTGTTAACATATATGATTGACAAAATGTTTACCAAATGATTGACAAATGTTTAACAACTGATTGACAATATGTTTAACTATATATCTGCGCCGTCAGCTCGTTTACTATTTTATCAGAGACCTGCTACAAAAAACACACACTTTTTTAATTCTGTTTCATTTTAAGTCTTAAAATCCTTAACAATTTCACGTTAATGAATTTCGGACATTTATTCAGAATCTTTTCATTCAAAGCAACGTAATCTGCTATCAATTTACATCCATTCAATTTGTATGTGTCGAGAATGAAGTTCTAAAATCAGTTCGTATTCACTATATAAAAAAAAAAAAAAATTTGCTGCTCCGTGACTGACCGGTTGGCGCAGTGGCAAGACACTTGCCTTCCGCGGCGCAGGTCGTGGGTTCGATTCCCACCCAAGACAAACATTTGTGTGCATGAACATGTTTATTTGTCTTGAGTCTGGATATAAAGACCGCCGGAGGACGGGCAGCAGCGTCTTTTTCTTTAGTATGGTGGAACATACTGCGATCGCCAATCCGCCTGCCAAGCGTGGCGATTATGGCACAAGGACATAGGCCTCCCCAATGATGCAGTCAATGGGAAGGTCTATGTCCAGCAGTTGACTATCATAGGCTGAGGTTGTAGGTTGCTACTCCGTGATCAACAATAATATATTTTAGCTTACTTTTTGCCTGATTAACTCAGGAGGGTCTTGTTTTTCGTCTAGTATAAATGCATGTATGTATGTATATTTGTATGTATTTGTATGTACATATATGTCGGTACTATTGTGACTTCCTGTAGCTCAAGCGGCTTAATCAATTTCGGTAGAAAAATAGATCCATACTCTCGTTTCTCCAAAACTTCTGTTGATTATTACCCAACTGATCCAGAATAAGTATGATGTTTTTCACGCGTATGTACATACATACCGTATATTAAGCGCATATGTACAGTCGAGTTCCTTGGCGGTATCCCGATTACAGAAAAAGTGCCCTGTTCCTTATGACAAGCTAAAGTCTGCCTCCTTCTTACAAACAACCAATTAGGGTGCTATCGATGTTTTGACAAAATAATGTAAACTCTGTGGCGTATCTGCACTGTACCCCTGACTATTGTTATCACCGCTGTCTTTGTTGTCCGCTCGAAATCTTTATTTGCTAATACTCTATTGTTACAACATCGACCAACCTTTTTTCGTCATAACACATTTAAAAGTGGCATTCTATTGGTTATTGTTTCTGCGTCAACGTCTCAAGGCGTACGAAACGTTCAAATAATTGTCTCTTTTAAAGTGGAATACCGCCAGGGAACTCGACTGTACATACGTACCGCATGTTATGTATGTATGTCTAGGGAGTGGTCAGATTGCATAATTATACAAAATAAACAATGAGAATACTTAAATGTCGTAATAATCCTGGTTTATATTGCGGTTTAAGTTATAATTAAATCCAATTTGCACAAGGACCAACCGAACCTTTCAATATTTTTACTTGACGATAACATTGTTAAGTTTGGCTCTTAGTCATCCTTTGTAATGGATTTCCGTAATGTAACGTCAGATTCCATTACTTATTTAAAAAGGAATAGTCTCTGTAACGATCACAAAATTACAG
The DNA here is from genome assembly GCA_018246295.1 of Papilio alexanor hazarajatica. NCBI lineage: Eukaryota > Metazoa > Arthropoda > Insecta > Lepidoptera > Papilionidae > Papilio > Papilio alexanor. Next base: position 4,677 of record DWLR01006269.1, read on the forward strand.
GACTTGTTAACGATACCCGAGTTAGAAAATCGTTTTCTTAAATCTACTTTGTACGCAAGACCATCCCCCCATCATCTTTCGACGATCGGAAGTTCAAAAATACGGCTGGTATTCATATTTTTATTGAGATATACTATTTATTTTAACAAAGCAATTTGAATCTTCATTCATTGAAATTATTGGGCTATTGGGGCTTCGTCTGATTTTAATTTCCAACTAAGTTTCTCGATAAGATCTTTACTTGTTAAGATGTTTACTTTTACTTAATACATTTTCATGACCATATTATTACTAGAAATAAATTCAGACTTAATCTAATAACTTGTGTGGAATAAATAGTAAATATGTTTTGCCCATAAATGTAATCAACAATGGTATTTCTAAATAAGCGAGCGCCTTTTCGTCCTAGCATAAAATCCATAGAATAGGATAGAATTTTTCATATTGTCCAATTACTTTATGTACGAGAAATGTATATACAACAAAGTTATTCTGTAAAAAAAATTATTTCTAGTCCTAATCTAATTTACCAGGTCCGTAAGAAATATTTGTAATTTAGTGAAATATTTAAAAAAATCTATGTTGATATCACTAAATACAGTTAAGGATTATTCTACGATGATTAATTTGAATATCATTTTTAATTTATAGTGCCCTATAATTCTTTACGGACGGATGGTTGACAAGGTTAGTAAAATGCGGCCTTTCACGCCGCATGTCGTGGGTTCGATTCCTACCCAGGACAAACATTTGTGTGCATGAACGTCTGGAGACTCAAGACAGACATGTTCATGCACATAAATGTTTATGTTACATCCATCACCGGAGGACGGGCAACAAAGTCGTTTTCTTAGTACGGTGGATATACTGGACACACTGCGATCGCCAACCCGCCTGCCTAGCGTGACGAATATGGCACATCCCCCCCCCCAGATGCGATCAATGCGAGCGGCCTGTATCCAGCAGTGGACCATCATACGCTGAGATGGATAAATAGATGGATATTTTTTATGGAGCAAAAACATGGACCCTAACGCTAGCTGACCGTAAACGCATAGGCGCTCTCGAGATGTGGTGTTAGCGAAGGTTGATGAGGATACCATGGACTGCACATAGGACAATTATGTATGTCTATACGAGATCTATAGAAGAGCTACAAGTCACTGAAAGGCTTTCTACCTTATGCCTCAGTCGCACGTTTGAGTATTTTGGTCATATCGCAAGGGGATCACCCGAAAGCCTGGAAAAGTTCGCAATTACATACTAAATTGAAAATAAGTGACCCAGAGGTCGCCACCCTATACGCTGGATAGATTAAATATGCACCATGCAATGCCATCCATCATAAGACATCACAGAGTGGAAAAATAACATAAAAGACAAGATAAAGATGAGCGAACGCGGCCCTCAGGAAGGAAGTAATGACACTCAAAGAGAGATAAGGGCATGAGAAAACGAAAATATGTGTTACGTGTCAATATGTATTACCAAAGAACCCAAGAAATAACCATTGTAATGAACCCTAACCAATAACCGTCGCTTTTGAGTCGTTTATCTAAACACGTTAACCATCATTTATTATTAACAAATCTACTGATAAATGACATTTTTTTTATACGCCAATATATTCCTTACCGATTTCAAAAAAGTTCTCAATTCGCTTACATTTTTTTATGTTTGTTACCTCAAAACTTCAACATTTCTAAACCTATTCATTACATAAAACATACTTTTAAGTTTTAAAAACTTATACTTTAAAAACAAGATCATAAACCGACAAACATACATAACAAATTGAGCCAAAACAACACTCCGAAGGAACTTGTTTGAAATTTACGCAAAAGTTTTATGATGAAATGAAATTACAATACATCCTCCAGCTGTTCTAAGTCATAATTATCCGCGCGTTGTTGACGGATGGTATTTGAAACAAACGTTACGTAGATATCACGACAAGTGGAATTTAAAACATGACAACGGTACACACCACATAGATTTAGACAGACGAAACGGATGGCCGATGGTCCCGTAAAGTCCTGTATTGGCGGACACGTACAAATTGGCACAGCGTAGGTAGGCCTTCAATAAGATGCACCAATAAGATCATCGGTCCATCTATGTATTTCCAGTGCACTGGATGAGGGTGGCTGGGGACCGCTTCTTTGTAGCGATCAATGAGGGAGGCTTACATCCAGCAGTGGAAACGACGATAGCGAAGTCGACTTAAATATCGCCCAAAACATGGGAAATTTTACATCAGCACCTGAGGCCCGAATCGGATTTTTATTAATGAATTCCAATGCAAGTTCAATAATAATCAAGAATTTATATGATAAACATTTTTAATAGAATGCTTGTATTAAAAACTTGTTATAGGATGAAATACTGTAATAAAAATTGATGTCGTAAAACACTAATGTGCCATTTAGTTGCTTTTTATTAGTATTTTATGACACAAAATTAACAAGGTAAAGTAAAGAGGAAGATAAAAGCTTATTATTTCATTGAGTATATAATTCTTTACTTCTAAAGAACAACAACACTATGTCTTAACACAAAATGGAGTAGACAGAGAGTAGACCTATATTTCGCATTTATAAAATACCGCAAATTCGTCTGCAGAAAATTATTTTTTAAATGTATTAATATTTCAAGTATATTCTATTTATTTTTCAAGGTATATCTCTGCTACCATTGTATCAATATTCATCAAAAAAAATGTAAATTTAAATTATATATAAAAAGTTAAATAGTTCGTAATATAAAAAAATCCACGGATAAACACTGAAGCAACATGTAAATGTTTTTACGATAAACTTAAAAAAATTGAGTGGAGTAGTAGATGCTATAATAAATCCTGAATATTTTCTTTTTGGAAGAAAAGCACCAACGGAATACTACTGAATTTGATTTTACAAACGAAAGCAAACTTTATGTTAGTAAGTTACTTAAAAGTTAGGTTTAAGCAGTAACTTTTAAGGACTTCATTCTTCCTGATTCAACGTGAGAAGTGTAGTCGATAGTGTTTGCATTTACTTACTGGTATGAACCCAACGCGTCGATAGTTAGTGATGTTTGTAAGAACTTTCTGGTGCTCAGAAGTATTGACTCATGTGCACAAAGGATTATTAAATATTAGACATATTTAAAATACATTCTTCTAGCGTTAAACCGTTTTCTTAATAAATTCTGTATGTACTATGTTTATATAAAAAAAAAATAGTTTTTTTGTGATAATGTCAAGATTTGCTCTAGCAATACTTGACAATTTCACCGACTAATTGTATACTTCGTTCTCAGTCTATAATTTCACTAGGCATATTATGAACTGATAGCAAGTTGTGAACTTATCATTGACAATTTGACCATGATGATTTTAAACGCACCAAACATATTTTTACTTTATACATTTATTTTTTATTATACATAAGTTTATATATCTCGGCAATTTATAAACTGTCGAATTCAAATCATCAAATTGTAACCTGTTATTTTACTTACATCATTAGGATAAAGCGGCAAATGATAAATGACTTGTTCAGTTCACAATACACTCTCTGTATTATATGTTTAATGAGATTATAAACAGACGAAGTTCACAAACAGTCGATGACAACTACAAAAACCAGCAACGTAGACATATGGAACCTTTTATACAGCCTTGTAAGAAAACACAGATGTCGTATTTGTAAGTCCCTAGTAATTTAAAAAAGACATACGAAATCTGAACTTAAGACTTCTCTCAATATACAAATGCTATAGAGTTAATGAAAATTATAAAATAATAAGTAAAACCGAAGCACCATTTATTAAAAAAAAGGTAAAAAAAGGTAAAAGAATCTATTATTATTTTAAAATGAAAAAAAAAGACGCTTAATGAATAACTACTTAATATTCAAGCTTTAAAGTAAAATAATTTATAAAACGTAAATGCCTCATCGAAGTTACAGCCGATTATATTTAAAATTCGTTAAATAACTTCAAAATAATATTGTCCGTTCAGAATAACGAAAGCCCTTTGACAAACACCAAAAAAGTTATGAATTCCGCAAAAAGGTTTTATCGAAACTTTCTTAACTATAAATAATTTATTTCTGGTTGCTCAAAAGTTTTAAAATTGTCATTTTTAAACTTCACCTAATATAAATACAATGAGTGTTTGGATACTATAATTCGTTAATATAAAGACACCAGTTAAAGACAAGCGCAGGGATGGTTTGCCATCGTAAGTTAAAGAGAACTTCTTTTGCATGATTGTTCTGTTGCTTTTTGCCCGACTGACAGGAGGGTAATATTTTTCACGGGAATGTTGTCATGTTTATACGTATGTCCGTTCTATTGTGAGTGTGTATGTCATTCAATACGTTTTCTTCCCAGGAGTGCCATAGGGATATAGTCGGTCGGGATTATTAGCTTTAAAAAGCTAACAGTTATGTCTCATTGTCATATGTAGTTCATAACTTTATTTATTTTTATTTTTATTAATGTTCTATTAATATACATCTATACTGTTGATTGCCCATTCAAGTAAATAATACATCAATCCGCTTTTAGATTTTTTTGACTTTTGGACATTATGTTCTCTGAACGAAGGAGTATTAAATCCTTCGTTCAGAGAACATAATACATATAAGCATAACAAATGTGCTTACAATTTTTTGATAACTATTTCAACTAAGCTGCTTGTGGTGATTCACGAAAATAATTGAAAAGCGGATTAGAACTTAAGACCTTATACTCCGCAATGCATACCCTTAACTGCATGCCTAATGACGGTTGGTTGTTTTACAAAATTGGATAACCGATGAGGGTTGCCACACACCGAGTACATGAGAACCTTATTGTAATAACACAATCGTGTAACAAGGGTTATTATCGACATCCATAAGCCCAACGCCAAGTTACAAACAAGTTCCCTTATATTTTCTTAAGTATTAATTACTCCACGGGTTAAGTAGAAAAGGTTTTTTCAAGTAACTTTTCCATGAGAATTAAACTTTTTCTGATTAGATTAAGCTGGGAAAGTGCAAAAGTGTTATAGGATTATATTTTCATGTAGAAAGCAGCTAAATCACTTACAATCAATTCCCTTTAATAAATTGTTAAGTACTCTGTTTCATTTTCAAAACAACAATTAGTCTCTAATTTGTCTTACATTTTCTTTTGTAGACTGTCTCTAAAGCGACTAAATTTTAAGAATATTTATTTATTTTCAACTTTTGATCGTATAGAATACTCGTATTTATCATCCAAGTGATGATAAATACGAGTATTCTTAATTAAATTAATAAAACTTTCGTGAGACATTTTTTAATAAACTAACAAAAATAACGGCTTAACTCACTTGTAGTCCGGTGTATGTACCGACTAGTTTCAGTCTCATCGGGGTCCTTCATCAGGGTAAAAGTGAATGGATTAGTGGGCTTGATTCGCGGTCGCGTCACGCCGTACACTACGCTCAGTAATCCACTCACATTCGCCCTGATGAAGGACCCCCGACGGGTCTGAAACTAGTCGGTACATACACCGAAAACA
>DWLR01006270.1:0-10210 GCA_018246295.1 Papilio alexanor hazarajatica
CACTTCCTAAACAAGCCATTCCTGAGTACTACTTGGTGACGTCACAGCATGCACTTCCTAAACAAGTCATTTCTGAGTACTATTTTGTGACGTCACAGCATGTTGCGTGTACAGGGTGTAAAAAAGTTGTAAAATAATGTAACTTGACTAAAAAAACATATAAAGCTTCGTCATGCATACATCGTCTTTCTGACAATCTAATTCTTTGTGTCATATTTCAATTTCTCATAGTTATAAATTCACAAAGCCATCATTAGAAATGAATAATTTATAATTTAATTACATTTATATTTATCACTGTATATTCCAGTTGAGCGAGATTGCCCCAGTTTTGAAGAAGAATAACATAAGACTGGTTGGAATTGGTGTCGAAAATGCCGGCTCTAAGGAGTTCTTGGAGGGAAAATTTTTTGATGGAGGTAAATCAGTTAGGAAAAGACAATGCCAATGATTTGAACTACATGTCGTCAAAAGCCTAAATACCATTCAGTTTATCAAATGCTTAAGTGTCTATGTTACGTTGTAATGTTTTATCTCTTTCTACCTTTTTAGTTTATAATATCACTGGGCGTGAATGACAATTTAACGTGTCGTGTAAAACAACAACGAAATTATTTTTTCTTAGATAATTTTATTACATCCTTTTTATTTATGAATATCGCGTCCAACCCAACCTATAAATTATCCACATACCATTCAAATCGAAAGTTTAACGTAATAAAGAAAATATTAGTTCACAAATTGACATTATAAACAAACAACCTGTCAAGAAATTGCGTCATATTGTGATTGATTCGTTCAGTTCACAATTGGCCGTCAATTTATTCTATAAACTTACCAAGTTCAGAATCTAACGGCGACATATACCTTAATACCTCTTAATGTTCTCCTACAACAGCTGCTAAGGTGATTGTTGATTTCAGAACTTTATCATGTGGAAGATATATCTACGTATCATACTTTGAGCTTCAAGAGGTTCAATGTGGTTTCAATTATAACCTCTTTGTTCTGGAAGCAGTCCAGAGAAGCAATCGCGAAAGGAAAGGGAATGGGTAAAGTATTTAACTTAGGAATTTATCAAACCAATGACATCCTGAAGAAAGGCGATATAAGGAATACCCGAAATCAACGAGCATGTTTGCGTAGATGTATGGATGTAGAGAAGCGAGAGAGTTGTGTATCGCTCCAATTGGAAATCAGTAATCTCTGCTTACCCCTCTGGGTTGCAGGCGTGAGTGTTATTTATCTATACTTATGACTTTCTCGCTGCATTTATTATGACAGTAATATTATCTATGCATGTATTTTATTGTTCTATAAATAGATCAATTTGAAAAAGAAAAATGGGTAAGCATTTAATTTGATATTAAACACAACGACCGTAAACATACAAAAGATGTAGAAACAATGAAAACAATAAGTTTAAACAATTTAAAAAAATTACACGTTTCAATTTGCAAGTTGATGATGGCGTTTCTTTGAATCCAATATAGATTACTCACTTTTTATCCTGATGTTTAGTCAATAACAAAAATGAACTGCCTGCGATCGTAAATACAAATTTTTAAATTAATTTGACGTATTATCAAATTACGTTATATAAATTGCAGTATCTAGTTTCTATCAATGATTTAGTATGAATTAAATATATAAGATAAACTTGAAATGAACGAAAATAAAATTACTACCACCTTTTTTATCAATACTATTTCGCAAAGACTAATTTACTTAAAATACCTGCGTGGTCTTCTCTAAGGCACAATTTACTCTACACAGGCAAAACCACGGTCAATACTCTGTGATATTTTTGCTCTGGTGACTTAATTAAAATGATTATTTACAATCATAGACAACACGTAATTGCGCAATTTCCTCATGCATTTTCCTGTTACTCTAAACCTATTGTAATCATATCTGGTTTATGTAATAGTATCGATAGCTCTATTATTATATCCTTTACGGCAGTAATTTTACTAAGCGTCCACAATAACATGACACCTGAGTCTGATGACGTCACAGCGACGTATAGCTCGATAAAAGATGTAGAAACGTAGATCGTTACTAATATTGCGAATTTCATTTGATAAAGAGATCTATATTGTTTATTCGTCCCCTTCTCTCTCTCTTCTTTCTTTAGTAGTGCAAATAATGGAAAGTAAGGAATCAAATTTAAAAGTTGTACTCGTATTTAATATTTATGTATTATATTTATTAATGAAAGCTGTTCTAAAAAGTTTAGGCGCTGATATACTTTAAAGAGACTAACAAATATGTTGTAGCTTCGTTGTTTGCTGTACAAACTAGGACCGCGGGGAGGTGAGACGTGAGCGGGTGAGGGCGTCACACTTCCGCAGGTCACATGTTATTGTACACGCGTAGTAAAATTTTAGCACATTGTTATCTAATGTGGATAGAACGTAACAATATAATTATGTAAGATTAGTAATCTGTATTTACTAGAGTGAGCTTTTTACTAATGCCCAAAGTAGCTTACTACTTAGCTATAAGATTTACAATCTGAGTTTTTTTTTTAAATAAAAAGCTAAGAGTAAACTTAGTCGCCATATTACAGGTCCGGATATCATTTAAAAAGGCCTTTGCGATGTAATTTAAAACTTGATTTATATGATGATTAAAGTAGGTCTATTTTTTTGCCATGACATTAGAATACAATAGTTGAATTGTCAATAAAAACGCTGTAAATAAGTAATATCATAGGTTTGCAAAGCGATCTAATCGGCGACGGCTTGCAAAATGGCGGCGCTCTATTAATCAGAAATGGCGGGAAAGTGCGCCACTTCGTGCAACTCGGGCCCGCCGATACTATACCCAATTCGGAGGTTCTAGAGGTTTCTATTTATATAATTATCTTTGTGTAATTTAATTAGGTCTAGGTGGAGATTTAAAAGGTGATTGGGTGCAAACTGGGGGCGCTATGTTAGTAGAAAAGGGCGGGAATGTGATCCGTCATTTTGTTCAGACAGGACCGGGTGATCATTTGAATAATAAGGATATTCTAAAGGTGGGTTTTATAGCGAAGAATTGATATCATGTTTTTAATATTTACTAATATATTTAGAGAATTTTCTTCTTATATAATTCTGAAATATCTCGTTTTATATAATCTTTCTATAATATGTTTTTTTCACATGTCCTTTCTTGCCAATTTATAACTGAGCTTTATTAAATTATATTGCAAATTTTCACTTGTCATACGGTTTCTAATTTATTTCCTTACATGTAAAAATTGTATTGCAAGATTTAATTGACGTGTTGTCGTTTTTAGAAAAGAGTAAAGTAATGAAAAGGAAACGGGAATACATTCACATTGTTTATTTTTGGTATCGCCGCTATGATACAATACAAAAAAGTATCCATGTATGTATGTTTTTAATAAATGTTCGCTTTTGTTTTCAGCATTTCAATCTCGAAGCTGAATACAAAGAAGAGACAATGGCGAATAAAGTACGCGATAATATCGAATGTAATGTACGTAGATTTTTTTAATCCTTTACTAAGTGAAATTGGAATGAGTTTAATGCCCCGTAAAATAAAAATAAAAAACAATGAGAAAAAAAGTTAAAACAATATCAAAGCATATCGCAAAAAGATTAATTAAAAATAAAAATAAATACACTTTAATTATAAATATGTTTTTGCGCCAGAAAACCTCGTGGGTGTTATCAGAACATCCTAGCAAAGTTTCATCAAAATCTTATAAGTGGTTTAGAAAAACATAGAGAGAGAACAAATATACAAAAATGTTTTTTATTTTATTTTAATAGATAGAAGATAGATTACATTTAGGTAGTTTGTAGTTTGAAATTTCAAGGTCGTGTTATTTTTTCATATTTAGTTACATGAAAGAGATGGCAACAGTTAATATAATGTCAAGGAAACAAAACTATCCACAGACTTGCGCGGCAATATGAGTTGCCCGGTGGAACATCTGTTGCGCGGTCGGACCGGCTCGCCCGGTGGAATACCACGACCTCACAGAAGACAGGCGTGAAGTAGAAATAATCTGCGTTTCGTCTGACGAGTGAGGTGCCAAAGGCCCAATTTCAATCCTTTCCAATATACTCAGGGTGCCACACAAACTCTTTATAGATTATATTACATATGTCTCTATATTATAGATAAAGGTTCTTAGGTAAAACTCATAGGATAAAGGCTCATAGTTTTTAACAGTGGTAGAGTCCGCAACAACAACATCTGTCGCACGAATGGCGCTCGACCAGTGAAAAACCACGACCTCACAGAAGACAGGCGTGAAGAAGAAGTTTTCTGCGTTTTGTCTGAGGAGTGAGGTGCTGGAGGCCTAATTTTAGTCCTCTCTCCTTTCCCACCCTTTTCTAATAAGGAAAGGATGGGAAGGGAAGGAGGATTTGACGAGGAAGGGGATAGATGTTCATTTTTGAATATAATGTTCATTTTTCTGTCTATCCCCTTCTTTGCCTATTAAAGGTAGGCAACGCATCTGCAACTCGCAAATGCTTGTTGCTCTATGGGTAGCGGTCATTTAGGTGACCGATTGCTCGTTTGCCACCATCTTGTATAAAAAAAATGGAGGAAAAGGAAAGATAGGATGGAATACACTCGTATTGCTGTTGGGTTTTCTTAGGCTCCTTTGGGAGCCAAAAATATGTGGGTCAAAGTAGTTAGAAATTGTACTAATAATTGTCAAAACACTTTTGCAATTTCCAGACAGAGGTCAAGTCATAAAACGAGTGTGAAGAATTTCCTTCCCTTTGCGCCTATACATGTCATTTGGTGCTCAAGAAGGTGTAGGCAGAGTAAAGTTTAGTGGTGGGCGGTTGAAAATCGCTTTTCTTATATTTCGGGCAGGGTACTTATATTTGTATGTTCTAATGTTATATATATTGTGCGTTAAATTGTAACATTTGTTTTGTTATATTTTAATTTGAAATTAAAAGTACTTATTTTGTAATGGTGTTTTTTTTTAAAATATATATATATATATATATTTCTGGTTATGGTTTATGCTTTATGGTTTTCTCGTATTATATTTCACCAATGGGTAACCCATTTGTTTTGTGTTAATCGAAATTAAAATAATAAAAGTTTAAAAAAATCCAAAGATTTTATAAATTGTTAAATGGAAAAATATCGGAAGTATGAATTTTGCTGTTAATGAAAAATAATGAGCGAGAGTAAAAAGCGAGGTGTGATATTTGCTATTATATTCTACAGGTTTGAAGTAAATTTATAGGTATTTACATAAAACATATAGTTAATATCAGGTTAATATATATGTTTGCAGTTATTAATTTTCAGGACGAACAGGAAAGAAATAGAACTAAAATTATAGTTCTTTTATTTATGTAGATGTAACAATTGCCTTAAATCAGACTAACAAAGAATAATATTAACCATTTTAATTATTAATTTAACAGTTGGCTCACATAAATTTCTTATATAATATACATTGTGTTATTCACACAGAAAATACGTCTTAATGAGGTAAAGATTCAACATTCAGAAAGACATTTAAAATTTTTCATATACAAATATTTAAAACATGCTGTGTTCGACGACTATCAATTAAATAAATAACTCATACTTTGGTTCCATGAACGATCTAATCCCTTCTAATTTGCGTAACAAGAAAGCAAAAAGACAACGACTACCGGCCGTATTTACATAGAAAGCTACTTTGACGCACGCACACACGCAGCACACATTTAGTTGAACTATCACCACGTTTAATCTAGAATGGTAACGTAGACTTATCGAGACAATATAGTAATTGACATTAATGTCAATGATTTATTGATGATGTGATAGGCATTTCTTTGGTGAAAAGATATCTTTTTATGATACTGCTTTGCGTTGTACATTTTTCTTGAAGACAGACTGACTTTCATCAATTATTCGACATTGCTATAAACTTTTTTTTATGTTTTCCTCTACCTTTCGTTGCAACCATACATAAGCTATAATTCGGAGTCAAATAATATACTTTTTCTTCATCAGTATCATGATATATCATGTTATTGTCCGCATCGAATACAACACGAAAAGGTGTACCACTAACAAAAGCACCGATTTCTGTCAAATTATCCTTGCTGTAGTCCAATTTGTAAATACCACGACTAGCTGGTTGAATGAAATATATTTCGCCTTTTTTGTCTGTGGCCAAAGAGAATATTTCATCTATAAAAAATTCTGCGATCTTAGTGCTGTTCTTTAGTCGATAAATAATCGAATCGCTCATGAAATATAAATCATTATTTTTATCGATGGCGAAATCATCGATTTGATAGTTCGATAACGGTGTTATACTTTTGGATTTATTTTTATCGTATATATAAATACCTTTAGATTTGAATAAGGAATAATATAGTTTGTTCTTAAATTGTAAATGCCATATTGTTTTGTCTGTTAGTCCTAAAGATTTGATCTTTTTAGAGGTCGGGTTGTACTTATAAATTCCAACTGTACCGGACATGTAAAGGTCTCTTGTCTTTTGGTCGACTGCTCGGCCGAATGTAAAAGCGATTTTTGGTATTACTTTAAATTTGATATTATTTAAATCGAAAGCTCCTGTGTGATCTATGGAGTGATTAGTTTGGTAATGAAAGTAGAGGATGTTGGCAGTTCTATCGACTGCAAGTTGGCCAGAGAACTTGTGAGCGGCGAAGACATTGGATCGGCTGTAGCAAATTCCGTCTAAACAGGCGTGGCAAGGCGGCCGTCGGTACGGTAAAACTCCAGTTATAGCCAACAGTACTATTATGATTTTCATTTTAGTTCTGAAACAATGTAAAAGAAATTTTATTTACGTTTATTTAATTATGTTTAAAAAAAATGAATTTTGTAATAATCTCTCGGACTCTATTTTACGTTTCCGATGACTTGTTTTTTGATATTTCTCGAGAAAGATAACTCGGTGAAATATGTAATAAAATAAATTTTAATACTTTGGTTTTTTAATTTTAATAAACTACTAAAATTGTCGTATCCATAACAACTCTAATTAAAAAATACGTGCGTAGAAAATTATGAAATTTAAAACTGTCAGAATTATGCTACACGGAAATAACTATAGTTTTAATAAGGTAACGTCCCCCCTTGTTGTTAAGTGGTCATCAACACTTTTAAACATCAATTGTTTAACCAGTTCCTCTAATTCCCTTAATACACTTAAAATAAGTACTATTATGTGTTACATTTCTTGATAAGAGCAAGGAGTCGCTAGTGTAAAATATAAACGTAACTTTATAATATATATTCATATATCATGGTTCTACCGTATTTCGTAATAAGAAATATTTAAAATGTAAACTTACTTGAATTTCCTATCCACCATTATCACACTTACGCAGTTAAATAAATATTTGTACTATAAAAAAAAACAATTTTTTTTATTTACATCCGTAAGGTAGCATTTGTTATTTATGACTAAACTCTATGATTTCGTTAGCAGCTGTTTTAACCGCTTTAACAAGTGTCACCATGACACGTCTTGACCTTTTGTATATATTTTTATCGTTAGAACGATTAACTGTGTAAACAAGTTTTATCGAATTCAATAAAATACTATATTAATCATGAATGGAAATTTGTTTTAGTTGTTTTCGAACTTCGGAGAATACCCCGGGATTTTTGAAGAGGCCGTCTTATCCCCGTTAATGAGACAATTAAATGTACATATTTTTAAATGATAATATTTTATTGGTAACCTTACATCATTAATCATACTGGTGGTTACAAAAATATGAGTAGCAAAAAGATTAAATTATTGATACAAACTCGTATTAAATAAATTATATGATCTATTTCATTATCTTTAAATTCATCTAGCACCTAAACTAAGTAACTTTGGGTACAGGTAAGTTGGGTTAAATAGTCTTAGTTTTGGCCAAAGAATCTGTGGTCTTCCATTGTCCAAGTCATTTCCGAACACCTAATAGCCTCTTTGCAACTAGCTATAAAATATTCACGTCTCTTTGTCTTGGAATCTATTTTCATCTGAAAGTTAGAAAACAAAGGCGGTTTTTGGTTATTTCTTATGTTTTTCTAAAGATTACTGGCTTAATATTTTGAATAGCATCTCAGTTTGTGGACACAACATATAGATGTCACCCACGAGTGTTTGATGTTGCTTTTCAAAATATTTAGATGTTGTAACGTTCCGAATTGATGTTATGAAAAAGATATCAAATGTTTAATGTTTGAATGTTCGGCTAAAATTATTTCAACACGGGTAAGTTGTGTCCGTTTCATCATTCTGTGTATCATTGCCGAACTGAAAACTAGCGCTGATGGTAAGTGATTAATTTTTTTTTAATATTAAATTTTCGATTTAATGTAGATATCGTAGGGTAGATCTTAAACTTAGATAAATTTTTTGACGGTCAATGACTTCGCGTGATCACTGATTGATAAAGAGGCGGAAAGTATGTAGGTAGCGAATGACCGCTTCTGTAGTTGCGAAAGGCTGATGTTCAGTAGTGGATTTAACGCGATTACTAGACGGATCAATTTTCTCTTCGCTTAAAGCGGGTACACAACACAAAATGCGTTTGGAAACACGCGCTTTTTTCACTCGTGTCTTGAGAGTCATCGTGTATATTACATACGAAACGCGCATATGTATTGCATACGGATGTATGGGAATGGGTGATTATTAGAAGTACTATTTACCAGGATTATGTACATTAAAATACAACCCATTTTGTATTGTATAGGATTTATTGGCGATGGCGATCATTCTTGTTGGTTTAGCCAACGTTATTGCGACACCGTGTTGCGAGCACGGGCATGTGAGTAATTTATTTAAATCAATTTAATCAATAATCTAGACTTACAAATAGCAATTGTTAAATACAACTGTATTGAGCAGGACATATTGTTTGAAGAAAGAATGACAGGCACGTACAGAACGATACAAGTAAGCAAAAGGGGAACGACGATCTGTTCAAGGTTTTTTTGAGACCTCTAGATGAGGTTGACAATGATCGACCCTTGTCGAGGGCAATAGCGAGTCTTGAGATAGGCCAATGTCCAGCAGTGGTTGTTTTTAGTTTATGAAGAGAAATGGCATTGAAAATTTGTCTGTTTGGAAAGTTGTTGGAATCAGATTTTGTGTCCAATTAAGACCTTCAGGAGAAAGGTGAATAGGCTGAAATTAAACTAGAGGATACCATCGTCTAACAATCCCTTGTGATGTTAAGCGGCAATGTACACTTAACGTCATGAACACAATGCGTACTTTGGATTGTAATCAAATATAATTTTATTTAGCTTATTCGCTAAACAACTGCCCTGAATCATCTACTGAAAAAGTTACTTTGTTTCTATAGATGATTTAGTGCAGTTTTGTCGTGACAATCAGGAATAAACCGTTTATTTATTAAATAAATTGGAGCTGCTTTTTCTAATAAAAAAAAATAAGTTTCACTAAATTACTACGTGACGATTTTTACGTACGATTTTTACGAATTCTTATTAATTATTTCATTAATGTGTTTCAGAAGAATTGCACACGCAAATTACGACAAGATACGTCTAAAACCGCAGTAGATCATCTCAATGCTAATAATACATCCAGCACACAGTTAACATCGTTGAAGAAGACTACACTGAAAGCGGTGTCCGAAGAAAAAGTGAAGAAGGAAACCGTAACCGAGGGAAGAACGAAGAAGAAACTGAAGAAGTTAAAAGACAACAGAGAAGACTGGGAGGAATTGGTGATTGGGCAGGAGGACGCGGAGGTGTTGGACGGAGCAATGGACAGAGAGGACCATGCCACGCATTATCTAACCGAGTTATTGGTTAGTTACTCACGTTATTACAAATACAAATATTCTAGCAACCAGCCTAGGCTTCGAGCCCGTAGATACAGTAAAAAAATATAGCCTAGGTCACTCGCTAAAAGAAGAGCTTTCTATCGGTGAAAGAACTTTTATATAGCTGGAACAAACAATCAAATTTTTTCTCTATTTAATCATGGTATTCATAAATTCAAAAGAAAAAATAATGTTTTACTTTACTATAGGATCTGATCTAAATTGTTCGAATCTTTTCCGAGAAGTACGATATAAATTTATATTTATTTAAAAAAAATTTTTTATAGATTAAGGGAGGCTAATGAGCAGCGGGTCGCATAACATTAAGTGAACCGACGCCCATGGACATCCGCAACACCAGAGGAACTGCAGATGCGTTGCCGGCCTTTAAGGAG
>DWLR01006271.1:0-10210 GCA_018246295.1 Papilio alexanor hazarajatica
AGAAACATATCTCTTTTCTGGGGTTATCAAAGAACATTTAAATTTATAACATTTATATTCCTATAGCTTATAATATAATTTGAAACGGCCTCTTTGATAGATTTCCCATCTTGTAGCGTAGGAAGCAAGACGGTACTGCCCAAGTTGAACTAAAAGGTACATGTATGTATGTCTTGTCTCATAAGGACAGAAGACCGAAGTGCTCTATCTATATAATGTTTTGACTTCACCATGTAATGGAGAAAGGGGTCTGTAAAATAATGACCATGTGTTACCGCATCGTAAGTCCTAGAGAATACATGTATATAGTATATTCAAGTTAAATTGTGGGTTACTTTGTTCTCTATACATATGTATATCTCGTTAAAATACGTCTGAGATATTTAAACTTATAATACTTTCTCTATCAAAGAAATCCGCCACTAACTAACGTGTCACACTATTCAGAACATAAAGATCGTACTGCGTATTGTCCCAGTGGCCTTGGAATATTTAATTACTTGCTAATCTGAATTTTGCACTTTGCTTAAAAACTTAAATTTAATAACAGAATGAACATAATCTACCTCATTAACATATCCCAATTAAAGATTGGAAAAAAAATATTTCTACTTAAGTTTTATTATGTAATGCTTGAATAACTGCCAGGAAGCATTATATATATATATATATATATATAGTTTAAATCAATTCCGATAGACCAAGACAAACATGGAAATAATTAGTATCCAAATTGAAACCGATGTCACAATTAAACTTAAAATTCCTTAGTCTTGCGTCTCGTTGACTAGTTCAAATGAACAAGCGGCTAAGACAAATAGGTTTCAGTGACAAAGCTCCCTTTCCTCGTTATTATTCCATCTAGAATTTACCGTGGAGCTACTTATTTATTTCAGACGGTAGAAAATTATTTAATTTATTTGCGTGTTTGGTAGAGAGTTTGACTACTTTCTCAAAAACAACGAAATCTGTCAAAAAATATTTATGCGTTTTTACATATGATGGAAAAAATAGTTCTAAAAATAGGTCTCGTCAATATCAGCTGGACTGTAACTGTGAATCAGTTTGCGACAAATTGAAGTTACCATACCGAAAACTTTTTTCGATTCGAAAATATTTATTTTAGAAGCGTACGTCAGTTTTTGTAAAATTTTCATGTAAAAACTTTTGTTTGTTTGAATAGAAACACCAAATAGCCATCGGCATTTCAATCATAGTGATTTACAAAATAGAGTACTGGCTTTATATATTTTTAATAAAGAATAGTT
Organism: Papilio alexanor hazarajatica; assembly: GCA_018246295.1. NCBI lineage: Eukaryota > Metazoa > Arthropoda > Insecta > Lepidoptera > Papilionidae > Papilio > Papilio alexanor. The sequence continues at coordinate 1,269 of DWLR01006271.1, forward strand.
TTTTTTCTGTAATTTTGTAGTAGTAATAGTTATTTTAATTATATTTTCGATAGTTTCGAAATCATATTATTTAAAAACAATGCAAATAGTTGATTGTTTAGAACAAGATCTAATACCAGTGTGTGAATACGACGATAACCTACCTCTCTATCACTACTACTTGATACTCTAAAAAATATTTTAACGTTTTTTAAGAAAAACAAAACCGACTTCACATTTGTATAATTCTTTCGTTTTTAGGCATAAAAAATAGAAAAAAGCTTCATTTACAATATCGATTGCCATGGTAATGTTTACAATAACAACTTTCTGACACATGTTATCTATTATCGAAATTAACACACACGAAGTCAAATTACAAAAAACAATCAGCTAGGAAAATAAGAAACAAATGTCAATTATGTCAATTTTCGGTACTTCGGAATCCAAGGTTCATTTAATAGGACCCATTTGTGAATCTCCACTTTCCAACAAAAGATTTCTTCAATTCGTTTCATAAAGAACAAAGTTCTGCGGAAAAAATGTTTTATAAGCAAAAATATAAGCTTTAAAAAATAGTACTTTCTGATAATTAGGAAAAAAATATATCTCATAATTTGACCCAGCAAGATTTTAATTTTTTTGTTTCATCATTTCATCGGAAACGTTTAATAATAAAGTTTTGTTATGAGTATAAAATGCTAGCTTTTTTCAACTTTTCCCATTTAATTCAGGTTACTCAGTGTTTTACCAATGTATCCAAAGATTCCGGAAAGGATTCACAAGCAATTTTGTTAAAACAGAAAACATAATGTATATTTAAATAACGAGGATTCTAATTGCGAGAATTTGTGAACCAAGTTTCAGTGATTTTACAGAAAGCCCTGCCCCTTACTTTTTTGTCATGTTTAAACATGAGAGCACTGATTGAAATGCAAATTAGATTAACATAGGTCGGTGCTGAAATTTTGAAAAAAAAAAAAATGTTATAAAAATTATGAGTTCCTCAAATTAGTGTCACATATTACATTTACAAAATGTTTCTTATTATAAGCTTAAAAACATACGGTTATTATAATAACTGTGACTTTTTTGAGTTCGCAACATGTGTAAAAACAGTGTAGTTTTAAGTTTAGTCGATCATCCATTGTTTTACTGGTCTCCATCAATCCATCGCAGCCTATGATCGTCCACTGCTATACATAGACCTCCCCCATTGATCGCATCCTTGGGGAGAAATGGGTCATAATCGCCACGCTTGGCACGGGTTGGCGTTCAGTATATTCCACCGTACTAAGCCCGCCAGTCCTCCAGTGGTCTACCGATCCGACGGTCATTTTACTGGTCTACGTTAGCGAAAGTGGCACTCCAGAAGGAAGAAGGAAGGGCACCACCGCTTTGTTTGTTTCTATCACTAACAAGAAATATGCAAAAAGTATGTACTAGAAGCTGACTAGCGCTGACACTATAAGAATTTATTGGGTTTAAATACGCATTATATCAAGCTAACCAGCCATATCGAGGCATTCGAACTAATTTACTTCAGAATTATAAAAAGCACAACATTCTCCATTAACCCATTCGAGACCGATTGCACACCGTGTGTGCAATTGATTTCCGAAGCAATAACACTGCCGTGCACACCGTGTGTGCAATCATACTGTGATGTATGTATGCTTATAAGTTATTATTAGTAAACTATTTGTCGAAAAAAGATTTTTCTCGAACTTATAAAATCTGTGTGAACTTATGTGAATTCACTTACGAAATGAGTGATTTCCATGGTAAATATGTTTTTTTTTTAAATTAAAAATGAACAATGTAAAGTCATAAAAAAAACGCTTCGGGGGACCGTGTTCGAAAAAAATTATCGTCTCGAATGTGAGTGCCTAAAAGTTATGTTCTTAGTTATAAACAAGTCTGTGTAATGGTAGGTTTACACATCGCGGGCTCTTGATGCAAAAGTACTCAGCTGCTTGCGTTGTGTACTCGCATGTCAGTACTGGCAAGCTACTGCCGAACACGTCTGAACCAGTCATTTTGGAGGATTTAGAATATACTAGTTTAGTTTCTATTTAAGTTCACTTTTTAGTAATAAACACCTCAATTCTCTATGAACTCCTCTCCGGGTACGAACTAAAAGTCCCATAAATATATTTTTTTATTATCAGTTAAACTTGCAAAGTCGCAACTTCCTGTTGGGTTGTAGATTTATCGAACACAAGTTTGTAAGTATTTACTTATCTATTCTTAAAGTCGTTAGTTTCATATATTTTTAATATTTGCATAATACGTCCCATGTCTTTCTATTTTAACATTAATGGCAAAATAAAACACGTGTCTTTAAAGTACTTTTACATCGGGCGTTAAGAGATAACTCATAGTCGTTTTGGCGCTGTAAGTGTAGCTCGTTTTATTGTCATAATCAAAAGCCCATCAACAAGCGAGCACATGTTAACCAAAGGTTGAAGTTTAAACAAAGTTGTAACTATTATTGTAATATACTGAAATAGTATTATAAGTTAATTGGTACACAAACATAATTATATTTTACCCGTAAACAGAGAAGAAAAGTTAAGAATTAACATTACTCTTTCCTTACACCTTAATAAAAGTATGTTTTCTATACTACATTTATGTATTTATTTATTAATTTATAGTCTCGCGAAATCCAATTACGAGACATAAGACGTCAAATAAAATTGCAAATTATTGTCAAATAAACATAAGCACTAGTCGTAGTAGTTATTCCCACAAAAATTTGCCACTGCCTCTATTTCTGCAACAATTATCAATATAAACATTATACTATGATTTCAAATAAAACATTCCACCCAATAAGGCAAGGTGGCCTGCACCTGCGCGACTATCTAACTACAAAAGTCGGGTTTAATGGAACTTGAGTTGCCCTAATACCCTAACTCTAATAGTGACTCCGTTAGAGTTATGGTATTATGACAACTTATGTCATAAATGTAAAATAAAGGAAAAAATGTAATAAATGAAAAAGGTATACGTATAAATTGCAGTTTTTCCACGTCGTAATATTTTAAAATGAAAACTTTTAACCTGTCCTTAACACGGTTCATAGGTAAAGTTGGTAAATTTCTGTCCTCAACGTCTAATGTAAAGTTGTTTTATTTGGCCATAATAATATTCACACGAATTATCGAACACGTCGCAAACTCTACTTTAAACCTGTCCCTAAATTCCCCATAGTATTTTATTTGCGGGTACGATTGACTATGGTATTTTTTTTTTCATTCAACTAAAAGTAAATAAAATTGATAGAAGACTAAATGACCCGATGAACCACCTACAAGGTTAACTGTCAGATGTTACACATCATATACGACTACTGTAAATTTCATTATTTTTGTTTTTAATTTTAACGGTCGTTAATAGTATACGTATTTTAAGTATTTAATAATCTATTTATCTCCATTAAACAATCTCAACCTACGTTCACCTTGCGCCCGTTGCTGAGAAGTTCAAATTGTTATAAAGCTTTCAAGCGACAAATTAGATTTATTTGTTGAACACGAAACTGCACTATGAATCGAATACTTAATGATTGGCTTAAACTTTCATTAGCTTAACATCTGTTCATGTGTCAACAAAGCCTTCTAAGATTGAGTAGTAGTCCAATATAAGTTGTATATACACCCAGAGGCGTTTACTTGCTATCTTGCTAAGAAAAACAGCAATTCCAGTTTCTCTTTTTCCTCTTTCCAACACATTTGGGGCCGATTAGACTCCGAATTTGTATAAAATTTCAAAGACGTGATAGCTTAGATACCGGACAAGCGAGCATTTGTCTAGTTTCTAGGATTGTCTTGAAACTTATGATAAACCAACTGGGAAAATCTTGTAGGCAAAGTTCGGAATGGTTCATATCATAGCGGTTAAAAGATACAAGGTTCCTTATGCTCGTTGTTAGTTGTTTCGCATCTGCTATAGTTGACAACTTTCCGCGAAACAGAAGCCATAATATCGTTGTTGTAATTTTGCGGTCGAGATGTGCTAAATGCGCGAAAAGTTCCCCTTACGGCGTCACTTGTGTTGAAGATAATGTCGGATACTTAGAATAGCTTTCTTGTGGTGTTCATGCGTATTATAAAAAAATGTTTGTATAATCAAAAAATTTAGTTAATTACTGTAATAAAACAAAACACTCAAAATTCGATTCTTAATGCATACAATTTTTGTAAATATTTTTTTCTTTAATAATTAAATTTAAATTAAAAAAAACTAAAGCATTGTTAGAAGTTCTCGAGGTTACATTTTTCTTTTTGTCTATTACCAAGATATAAAATAAAAAATAATCTAACAATCCTGTAAACTTACAACAAAGTTTTAACTTTGCAGACTACAGTTATCAAATAATATTTTTGACTGAAATTTGAAATGAATATTTTACAACCGCCTTGAGCAATGTAAACAAAATATATGTGTTCCATATTTTTTTCTCTACTTTAAAATTTTAGTAGCGCTTAAAAATCTTACTCAGAGTTATATTTTTCCAGTCATCGCTCAAAGCTGAGAACACTTAGGTTTTCAGAAATCTCTAGGTGTCACGAGGAATTTAGGTTAGACGTTTTTCCACTTTAAATACTATCTTTACTCAAAGAATAAAAAGCTTATGTAATGTCATATAGTAAAAGCTTTTTAAAGAAGATTTTTGTAGATATCCTTTCTTTTTCTTACTAGGTTAAAAATGGTTAAAACCACAATTGCAGTTAAAATTAATATAAGATTAAATTAATTAATTTAGGTAAGTATATCTTTATAAGATGTAAGAGTATATTGTATATTTTCTCTGTGTAAGTATAGACCATTTATTACAAAGAAAAAAGTTTTGGTTGTTTATTTCGGACGAACTTAAAACAAAACTGAACTGATTTTAATTTGTTTTTACCAATAGAAAGCTACTAGCGAGCGACCGAGGTTATATTTTATTATCTATCTATCTACCTGGGGTTACTAGTAATAATAAAAAGCGTGTACCATAACTGATGTTACCAGAAACCTTTGAACTTAACATTAACATCCTATAAATGATCGTGTAAATCTACCTACCTATTTACTTATCTACCTTTGCTTTACCCACGATTGTACCGAAATTGAATATTTTAAGTTGAAAAGCACATCGAAATTCAATTAAGTTCGAATTTAAATTGCCTCTTGATGAAAATAATTTTTTTACAAACTTAACTATGCAACAATCTATAAATATTACAGACATGGATGAAAATAAATTGTTAATACCACAGCCAGAAAAAGTAACAAAAAAGTTTTCATTAAACATGATATTTGCAATCAACCAACATTAAACTTGTTAATAAACAAATTAAATTAAAGTTTTAATAATTTAATTAGACTTGTTAATGAATGAAAATGAACGTTGTTTTTTTTTCAAATAATTCTATAATTTTTCTTTCATTTTATTACCAATTACTTATTATTACTAGTTAAAACTTCCTGACGTTGTAACTGTAATGGCATGGATCTGAACATCTATTTATATTAAACGTAATACAACAAACGTTAACCATATGAATGTTACCCGTGGTTCCCGTACGTCGAGGAAAGGAGACGATCTTTGGAGTTCCCTTCTCGTGGATTTTTATAGCGTCATAAGACAAGAAATTAAATTTTACATTCTCGGGTTATATTTATTAACAAGTATTAAATATTTCCATTTTTATTTATTGTTTACTATAATATACACATTCTTTTCGTGCATATGCACCAACGCTAGAACCCTCGAGATAGAGCACAGAGGAGAAGTCAGAGATTACAGTTTTACATTTGGCGCGACTCTGGTACACCTATCACTTCTCTCTCTTCTTTACATGCTCGTCGGTTACGGGTGAATGAAAGGCAACAAAAGGAGTCTTTTATCTCCTTTCTTTAGTATCTTATTAATTTGATTGATAATGCCGGGGTATCCCATACCAAATAGTGATGCACCATAAGTGATAGAAACTTTAAAGGTGACCGCGAATTAAACCCACTCACTCCGAAGGAGGACCTTCGAACTGATCGGAAACTTGTCGGCGTCGTACACACCGTACTTCAGTTGAGCGTGAGATAAGCCGTTTAATTTATTGGTTTATTTAAACATATGATGTAAGCACACAATTATATTAGAATGTTGGACATACTGTTGGACATACGTTAAGAACTGACTTCATCTAAATGAACGCTACTAAAGATTTTCGATAAGTGTATGATTTCAGGTATCTATTAAAAGTATTGGTGTAGTATTAAAGTCTTAAATACAAGTGGCCAAAGTTATAACAACAGTGTGCTCCAGTAAGCTTTCAACTTACCTAACCAACCTGTAAAAACTTGTGTGTGAAGGTTCCAATGAGTTCGAATCGTTCACATAGCGGTTACACAGATATATACAGTCGTTATTTTGCAATTGCCATAATTTACAAGTTGTCACGAAACAAAGGCACTATCGCGAGTGTACGTCAGTTATGTACTGAATGAGTAGAAAATTTTACAATTGTCACTAGTGAAGATAAGTTTTGAATATCGCTTACATGTTACGCCGCTCGCACTGAGCGAATAGAGAATCATGTCGTTTACGTTAACTCTATTCGGAACTCAGAATAACCCGATTCGACAAAGTAAAATGTTCAATGTAAAAAAGTAAAAATTGGAAACTGCAAAAATGTATAGTAAATAAACTATAAACAAGTTTGTCGTTCTCCTTGTAAGTGCCTGTTCTAAAACTCAACATGCATTTGCATAACCCACAAACGCTTGATGGCTAAAGCAATTTGTTCAGGCGCTTGGAGCATAGTATTGGAGATAAGTTTAAGGAAAAAGGTTTGTATTCCATATATTGAAAGCACGATTCTTTCTGTTGTCTCGTCGTGAAATTGAATGGCGTGCCGATAGTGAAATAGGTCGACAGACAATTTCCTGCCTGTGGGCTGTCCTTTCCGCTATTCTTTCCACGAGACTTAGCGTTATCTGGCGAGCTGAAAGTGTTTGTAGGAAATACGATGTCAGTGGTGTGAATCTATCCGTCTCGATCTACCAAAATTGCTTCCGACAAATACAAAACTTACAATTTATACTAAGAAATAAAATAATAAAGAAAACTTCATGTCTTTTGACGGAACTGTAATATAGATGGAGATGCTGGTGAATGACTAGACTAAACGAAGATTTTGACTAAGCTTATTAACTCTCAAAAGTGATAGGTCTTAAATTTTACATAAGTTAATTTATTCGCCATTTCCACGAAAAAACTGACCCGAATCATGTATTTCAGTCTCAATGAATTTTCTGTATGTTTACAACGGATAGATGATTCGGTGCAGTTTTTCGTGGTAGTACCACGAAAAACTGCTAAACTAAAGTTTTCGATTACTATTTTTTATACTTATGTAATAAAAAACATACCAAAATATGTTTTTAACTTTTACCCTCAAGGATGCAATCAATGATTTTGTCCAGTAGTGGACCATCATAGGCTGAGATGGATGGATGGATGTTTTTAACTGACACTTTTTATTGTTTATATAACGAATATTTTTGTGTCATATGCTAGAAGCTATAATATTAACTAACGACATCTTTATAAGTGAGAAGCCACATTGTGTTGTGACTACTCAAAACGGATGATACGCCACAAAGAAATAAAAGCTTGCATCGTCACTGATGTTTCGCAAATCATCGCGTCGGCGGTGCCGCCGCCTTTAATAATATTTCAGTCGTTTGAATATTATAAAAGAAAATATGTATTTACTTATTTATTTATAAGGAAGACCAACATCAATTTTTACTTACTATACTATACTATATAGTACATTTAATATTAAGAAATAGAAACAACCAATAACAGGTATTCATGAGTGGTTTACATTTTACAATTTATATTATTGTGTGAGCAGATAAAACAAAAAGTCTAAAATGTGTTCAAGTTCCAAAAGTTGTTCAACTTAATTATTAACAATTTCTTTTAATAAAAAAAAAAACATCAAAATACTCGTCTTACAGAATTCGTTGTTGAATTAAAGATATGTAGGTCTAAACTTATTGTATTTTTATTAAGAATATCTGCACAAAGATACACTTCTTTTGTATCACATTTATTATTTTCATTTTAAGGCTGTATATAACCTTAAAATAAAAGGAAAATTTTACAAAACCATCATAAGACCTGTGGTATTGTATGCATCGGAGTGTTGGGCGTTTAAGGGTATGGATGAGAACAGATTGCATGTTGCAGAAATGCGAATGTTGAGATGGATGTGTGGCGTAACACGTATGGATAAGGTACGGAACAAGTATATTAGGGGAAGCTTGAAAGTAGCTTCAGTGGTAGATAAATTAAGGTTAGCATAGAACAGGAATGTTATGAAGAGAAAGAATGTCATATAATAAGGAGACTGTTAGATATGAATGTGGAGGGATATGATAGGCCTAAGAAAAGATGGACTACGTAAAAGATGAAATGGGCAAGAAAGGAGTGACTAAATCAGATGACGACTGATTGATGGGCGTGGAAGAAGGAAACGTGTTGTGGCGACCCCACTTAAATGTGGGAAAATGGGGAAAGGAATGTGCAAGCTATAAATAACCAGAAACTCTTTCTTAACAATAAGATGGCATCTTTGTCTCTTAAATGAATATAAAATGTATTAGTAATTGTCCCTTGATGTTCACATGAAAACCTTTTTACGACAGTCTATGAAATCAGTAGGATTTTTATCGAATTTCATGTTCATAAAAAGGTTTTTGAAATAAGAAAGGATATATTCTCAAAGCTACTATTGTGATCCTCTTATGCGCGAGCCTTTGTGTTGTAATATTACTGATATAATACTTATGCGTTAAGGAGTAAGAGGAAAGATTATGTAACGAACCGAAGTAGCAAAGAGTTTAGTGGTAAAACATTTACTTTTTGTAAAATATATATATATATATATATATATATA